>JBAJNP010012419.1:0-13431 GCA_036877545.1 Yasuhikotakia modesta | reverse complement strand
TAGTAACTTAATACTTGCCACCATTGTCTTTAAAGGACAATAACAAATCTGTTATAAATACAATTCTCACACTGTTTAAAGGAGATTTCTTATAAATGTATTGTCATATTACAGCATTAACAATAACTACTGTTTTGTCACCACCTGGACTAGTTAACCAACCTTCTTATCTTTCTCATGTTCAGTGGAGAATGAGCTGACGGGACACACTAACCTCATCACACACTACAACCTGGAACACGCTTACAACAAGTTCTGTGGAAAAAAGGTCAAGGAGAAGCTCAGCAACTTTCTTCCTGAGCTCCCAGGTGTGCATCTTTATTTATTAGCCTTTGGTTGCTGATTCCAGATCAGTTTAGTGCCTTGCCCAACAACACTGGGTCACGCTGTATTGAAAGGTCATTGTTCTGTGATCAGGTATGATAGACAGTCCTGGTGTTCAGGACAACAGCTCTCTGCACTCTCTCATCGAGAAACCACCGGTGTGCAACAACTCCTTCAGTCCCTTCACTGGAGCCATGCTCACCGGCTTCAGGCTTCACACAGGTCCTGTAAGTGTGTGTGTGGGTCTGTGTAGGAATCCCCTATATGTTTATTTAGGCATTACCTCTGATTTAAATGAGACACCCCTCTGGGGTGTGTGGTCTTTTTTTGGTGTGTTTAATGTCTCTTTCTCTCTCGCCAAAGTTACCGGAGCAATACAGACTGATGCACATTCAGCCACCAAAGAAGAAGAACAAACACAAGCATAAACACCACAGGCCTCAGGATCCATTACCACCAGGTGGCGCTCTTACACAGTCTCACACACACACACACACACACACACACACACACACACACATCATCATGTAAAGAGGCACACGTGTATTTTCTATTGACTCACACTAACACTCCTCACAGAAACCCCATCAGATTCAGACCATAAGAAGAAGAAGAAGAAAAAGGACGATGACCCAGACAGAAAGAAGAAAAAGAAAGACAAGAAGAAGAAGAAGGTTATTGACACTTTTTTTTCTATTTCCCCACACAGATATGATTAGGCATTATCATGAGTATTCACAGAGCAGACACAGTTACTATGTAACAATTTTGTCAAAAAAAACATTAAAATGAAATCTTTCTTTTATAAAATGACTCCAGCTCTGTGCCTTATTGTCTTGTTGACAGGTATACAGCAAGATTTGATAGGAAACAAACCAAATGTAATTAAATATTTGGTGAAAAACTTGACCTCATCATTTTTTCTCCTGTAAACCTTCATGCAAACTACTGTCACTGTGTTTGTGAGAGAAATAAAACAAAAACACTAAACTCAAGAGACCACAACACACCGTAATGAAACATCAGATAGATGAAATGATTAAAACAAATGATTATTTGTTTCTGTTTCAGAACCGTCACAGTCCTGATCATACAGGTCTGACTGGATCTCAGTCCAGCAGCTGCAGCCTGAGATGAAACTGAAGCTCAGCTACAGCACAACCTGGACAACTGGACCCCATTAGATGTTACAGTTGTGATGTTGCTGCAGTGAGATGCAGATGTGTGTGTTCATGCTGTATGTGTGAATGTATATCGTTAATGTTTTAAGCAATAGGATGCTTTTTAAATCATCATATTGGTTACATGTCAAAGTATTGAAGTGTTCAAAGTGCCTCTGTGTCTATTTATGAACCGTTTTATATTAAACTTTTTATAAGAACTTGTTTTTTACAAATAAAAAAAGCACAGCTGAGAAAAAGATTCACCATGCATTTTTTTTCATAGCACACAGTTCTGAGCAATGCAAGCACTGGTATGTTTTAAAATCAACAGATACAATGAAACACAAACAAATATTGTAAACAAATATTGTAATAACAGGATTTAAAAATGACTTATAACGACCAACATTCATTTCAAACGCAGCATTTTCATCAGTGTCTGCAGTGAAAGGAAACTGCTTTAGAGAGAAGGCAGGAGAAACTGTTGAGAAAACAGATGAAAACAGACTTGCGCAAAACCACAGGTTTACAGTTAAAGCCACAGTATGACTGATCAAGGAATCCATGATGTCATGGAAAACTGTCTTGTTTATTGAAAAAGTTATTATTTATGCCACAATTTCATTAATCATTAATGCATTTCTCCAGTCTCTAACTGAAGTGGGTGTACAGACGATGTAACGTGTTTTTACATGTTTCTGCAGCATTCAAGTAGAGCTCTAACGCTGTCATTCTGTGGGTGTGACCGCAGCGATCCACTGTGATGTCATGCACATGAGGAACATGACACACCCCTCCCCTTCATACACACCTGAGAGACGGCATTTATCTGTTACTGTCATGATTGTTATGGTGTCCGTTTTCTTACCAGTGTGCCCCTGCTTGAACACCGGCCAGCGATGACATGATGAGCCTGAATCATAAGCAAAACCTCATTACACAAACTTCCTTTCCCAGGTGAACTTTTCCCAGGTTCTCTGATCCTGTGAGTTTTCCGAGAACAGAGGAAGCTGACAATGACAATAGATTTGAAATGTTCAACAAGCAATAATGGTGACGGTTAGTTGTTCACAAACCTCCGGTCGCTCACAACTTTTTATTACCAACATTTACTAGTTTTAATTTCTGACATAAACATGGATCTTTATCAGAATGTTTTGCATCAGGCTCTGCATTCTAGGTGAAAAATGTCTCCTGTTATTACATGCTGTAAAGGCAAACGGACACTTGTGAACAGATTTAAGAATTTTTTCACTTTTTTCATGCATTTTACTACAAAGTGCATTTATTCATCACATGAGCAATCAAGATTAACTGGAAAATCGCAGGACTGAACAGACACATCGTCCCAGAATTACATCATCACTGATCATTTCCTTGTGGAGGAAGTGAGAGTCAGTGGACGGGATTGTACGGGATTGTTGAAAATTCTAATGAATTTGGTAGCATGAGTGTAACTGAAGTTCCCACACCTTTACATACATTTGCTGCCTGTTGAGACATTTCACACTCTTTCAGATCGAAGTTGGGCAAGTTACATTTTTCCATGAAAGTCGGCTGGAGGCCTGAAACCTCCAGTGTATATAAGATGGAGCACCAGGAACATTTACTGAAAGAGTTTTGGAGAGACACTTCAGACAAGACGATAAAGACCTCAGAGACTCTCACGTCTGTATCATCAAAAAGAAGCGACGAGTAGGAACATAACTGAGAGGCCAAAGCATTTATGATTTAATTTACAGATAAAGTGTTTTATGTTCATCTGTTTCTCTCCCAATTTTGCTTTTTATAGTGAATTCTGGGATATACGTCCTTGTGCTGCTGTCGTGTGTGCAGTCAGGTACCTCTGCACCGTACAGCCGGAAGTGTGATCGTGCTTCCGACTATTTGTGTCTAACTATTTGCAATATAAGGACACAGGTGGACAGAATCATGGAAATGTTGAACCCGGACCACCTGCAGGTAAATGTCTTTAACATGCGTATTATTCTATTTTAAATGTGGTCTTTACAATCTAATGATAAATCTGTCTCTGTTTTTAGTCTGTGTTTAGCAAGCAAGGAAATGCCTGTAAAGAGGTAAGAATTTATTTATAATATTATTTAAAGTAGAATTTGCTAGTAGAAAGCGATGTACTGTGTCTGACCAATTATTTATTTTTTCAGTCCAAGTGTGCCGTTTTAAGGAAGCTTGCCGACTTCCAAAGCTGTAACATAACATTCACGTTAGACGGATCAGACATAATCCGTAAGGAAATGGAAGGCCTGATTGATAATTTACAGGTATTGTCCTGTTAAAATCCTCTAAAATTGAACAATTTGTCTTTGTTTGATTAAAGTTATCTCTGCATTTGCAGGTGTTGAGATTCTCAAAAGAGGGACCGTGTAACACATCATCTGCGTCGTGTCCCTCAGACATGAAACAACAGCCTCTGTGGAACAAGAAAATGAAACTTCTGGATATTATGGGGTGTTTACGAACATGGCAAGACGTTTGTTCCTCTTAACTGCAGAAACAACATGATATAATTATCTGTTTATGTATGCATATTTTAATATTTATATATTTTATATAGCATAAAAATAGTGTTAACATACATACACTTTTAAACAAACAGCAAAATTATCTTTGCTGTTTGTTTTCAAAAGCATTATCAAGGCAACACAATTCTTAAACTTCTTGTCAGTAATCTTATTATGTTATTATCTATTTAAATTAGTAAAAGGAAGTAAATAATTTTGTGCCTTAACTTTTTACTGGGCAGTGGATGTTACTGGGCTATTTACCTTCCCAGCATGCTTTGCATGGGACCATATGCAAGCAAGCATTTTTTTTCAGTAAAGAGAACTTCAATAGTTAGTGTTTTTTGTTCATTATTAGAAATGTTGTTACTTTGCTGTGGAAGGCTACATAAACACGAGGTGTGTTGTCTCAGTTTACTTTAATATGCCATAGTATGGTTCAACAAAACATTTTTTAAATTGACTTGTTTTGTAATAATAGTTTTCATTATACTAAGACTGTTTCTGAGTTTGTTTTTGTGTAGTATTATAAATATATTTATTTGTACATCTGAAATCACCTCTGGCACATACTGAAAATCTGAGTATTTTTGTGCTTGTGATATAATTTATATTTAATAAAATGATGTGATTTTAAAGCATTCACCTTGCAATGAATTATTTTTTATTTTTATGTAAATGTTGACTACAAGAGACAAACGCAACTGATAAACTTTTAAAACAAGATTTTATTTTCAATTTCATGAAGCATTTTAATTTCCTTATGAATGAAGTTTGTGATATAACCATAGCAATAACAAAATACTACAAAATGAACAGTTTATCTTTTCAAAAAATGGAAGGAAAAAATAGAAACAAAATGTCACATTTTTTTTAAAAAAAGAACCACATTTCTTTGTGATCCCTCGTTATCTTAACGTTTGGGGAATGTTCTAAAATAAACCTGTTACTAAGAGAACTGAGACGTTGAGTCAACAGAGGTTAAGAATTTAAGCTGTTATACGTTAAACTCCCAGGACTTAGAATAATCTCATGTTCTTTCTCTCCACATGTCGTCTTTGTGAAGAACTGATTCTATTTAGCTGTTTCTGTTCTTAGCTCAGAAACGTACATTTTTGGGGGGGTTGATAATTACTGTAAATGTCAGAAAATGTCTACATCAGACCAATAAATGGTTCCAATGTAGGAATCGATAATGTTGTCTAAATACCATCGATTTAAGGTGAAACCTATTTAGACAAATCAGGTGAATAAATGGTTGAAACTGAAATTGTGACTTTCCTGGCAAACAATGAAAGATTCACCAAAAAAAACCTCAAACCAGACACACCAGGAAACTTAAGCAATCGTGTTGGTAAGCTGGGAATATTAACTAACAGTAAAGTAATTTAAGACCTTTGTCTGCATGTTTCCCGAAAGAAGGACTGACATGTGGCTGAACTTATAAAGTTTTAAAAGCATTTTATAGCTGACACAACTAAATAACAGATCACAAACTTAAGGGCTGCAGTCAGAGAACAACATTTTGCAATCTGAAATTTGAAGAAATTTGAGTGAGACATCTGTGGAACACATGAAGAAAATAGTCTTCGCAATAAAAACTTAATGCTTTCAAAATGCTTGTATAAGTATAAAAGGTTTTTAAAGAACATATAATGAATAAAATGGAAATATGAGGCTGCAAAGGCAATGAAAGTTACTGGTATCAGATGAACTTTCAGTCATTCTTTGTCAGTGTGACAACCAAAACTGACATGCATTCACACACTGCAGTAATGCTATTAAACACAATATCAAAAACCAAACAACTGTAATCAGGAGAATTGAATGTTGCTAAAAATAAACAAAGTTATTAACTTTTTGGAACTTATTATCAACATAACATTTTATTATTATTTAAAATCTTTCATGAACATCAGGCTCGCCTTCATAAACTATGAAACATTGTTATAAAAAAGATTGACTCTTACAAGGCTTCAATATATAAGGGTAACATGACAGTTTGTTGTTTAAACGTGTCGTATATCCTGAAAAACGGTATTTGAGGTCTAGAGCAACAACTGCAAGTTCTGGAATGTTTTATTTTTCTGAAAGTTATATTTTTCTGAGTAATATGAACACAGTGAATGTTTGGGGTATAATGGTGTGAGTCTTTTAAACAAAGTTTCAACTTAAAACATAAAAAATAAATAACAATAATAAAAACAATAAAAAAACTAAGCATAACAGCAAGACTGAAGTAGATCGTCATGAAACAATTTCGTGCCATTTGATGACTAAATTCCCCTCTCTAATCTCTTTTCCTGGCATCCCATTGTGTGATAGTTCTGCTCTAGCTTTCATCTGAGCACCAGATTCACTCTACATTGTGTTCATACATGGTTTCTGCAACCACTTACACTTCAGCCATTAAAACCAGCTCCATAAATCACCTGTTTTCAATTATTCTCTCTCCCTCCCACTCATACACACCTTCGCACACACACTCACACACAGACACTTTCTAATCCCAGAAGATGTTAGTAATGTCAGAGTCCAGGCTGAAGATCCAGATCAACAACGGGGCAGAGATTAGCACAAATGACCAGGACACGCCCCTAAAGGCCCGACGAAGCATGCCGGCCACGCCCCCGTCTGCCCTTTCATGGCCTGGCTCCTCCTCCAGCTGCAGGTCACTGCCGGGCTCGATGTAGTTCCTGGCCAAGAACTTCAGAGCTTCATCCATTAAAATTACAGGCAGGGACATCTTCAGAACGGTCACCCACTGTTGCCAAGACAATGGCCTTATCTGAAATATGACCTACAGACAAGAAACAAATGACAAGTTGTGGGCAAGCTGCTTGGAAATTGTTTATAAAGAACAGTTAGAAAATAGACTAATTTAGAGAACCTTAGAGAAGTTAGAACCTGCTAGAACCAGTCGAACTACAGTAGACTAAACTACAGTAAACTACAGCTACAATAAAAGTTATTGAGAAACTTGACAATTGTCATAATCTAAATCTGAAGATAAATGCAATTGCAGGCTTAAGTTTAAAGGTGACATAAGATCCGTAGCATTGCACAATTCCCTCACGAAATCCCATTTCCCCAATTCCACTGCGGTTTACTTTATAAGTCATTTCCTCAGTTTTTTTGGGAAGCGTTTCATCATCGCTAAATTAAGCAGCAATATCCATCGCTTCCAGTGGCTCCATTAGGCAATCATTAGGCAATCATTTTCCTGCAGCTGAGACAGGCAGAGACAAGCCTATCCCGCATTTTACACCACACTCCAACAAAAGCCCACACACCCCTCAGTAATTCCCACACGTTCGTCAGGAATTGCTCTGCGACAGCTTTCAAACCTCACGTCATTGATTCATACTTACGGGAAGGGGGTCCACATATAAGATGAGAAAGTGCAGAGCCATCGAGAGACAGATGGCCCCCATTAGCCAGGGGTTTGACCACGGTGGCATCTTCAGTAGAGACTGATTCTCTGAGAGACTGACACACACAAACAGAACAAAATTATTTAATTACGTTCTCTACTATTTTGCTATTTCTTTGTGTTCCTTTCACTAAGCAATGTTAAGATATTTCCTGTCAGATCGCGTCACAGTCTCAGAAATGTTCTCGTCATGCTCACATACCTGTTGAGGGCGTTGCACATCTCAATGGTGACCAGCACAGACAGGGCCATAGTCATGGGATAGGGGGACTCAAACACTGAACACTGCACTCCTGCAAACTCTGCGTGACCTTCACTGCACTGCAGGTAGTGCGACTGAAACCAAACACACACAAACTGTTTTACAAGCACCACAGAAGGACGCAGCCGGCCTCACAACACAATTACCCTTAATGTCTCTATTGATTCTACTGGACAGAAGCAAGACTTTCTCAATGTAACATACCGTTATTAATGGAAACGTTAGGGGAACGTTCCTACAACCTAAAATGGTTAGCTGGGTGTGTTTTAGTGATAATTATTACCAGCTGGTAGAAGGTGAGCTTTGGTCCGTCATGAGCCGCCATGAACCACCAAGCAGCAGCACCGACTGTAGCTGCTCCAACATAACCTACCACACCACAGAGAGAGAGAGAGGGAGAGGGAGAGACCGTGAGAGACAGAGTGAAGAGAGAGCGAGAGAGATCCAATGAGAGACACAGAGAGAGAGAGAGAGAGAGAGAGAGAGAGAGAGAGACCAGTCACCAGTTAAATTCAAGAATCTGAGAATCACATAAAGCAAAACGATATGTAGAGTGATATCACTTACAACCAATGATGAGGTATCTGCAGAAGAGCCAGCCAGAGATGAGTGGTTCACTGGGGGATCGTGGAGGGCGGGACATGATGTCCAGGTCAGGGGGATTAAAGCCAAGGGCAGTGGCCGGGAAGCCGTCCGTCACCAGATTGACCCACAGCAGCTGAACTGGGATCAGAGCTTCAGGCATTCCCAAAGCTGCTGTGAGAAAAATACTGAAGAGAAAAATACAACGATTACCAGTATTGGAGGCACAGATAGGTATTTTTTTATTACCAACAGTAAGAAACTGATTTGAGACACATGAGGTAATCTCAAAGTCATGTGATCATTTTAAAGGGATAGTTTACCCAAAACATTACAATTTTCCCATCATTTACACATCATCGTGTTGTTTCAAATCTTTCTGTTGAACACAACAGAAGATATTTTGAGATATGTCTCAGTGGTTATGTGTCCATGAAAGTAAAGGGGGACACTGATGTTTGGTTACCAGAGTACCTTAAATTATCATCTTTTGTGAATAACTGATTTTTTATTTTTGGGTGAGCTATCCTTTAAAACACAATGGACATTCTCTGTGGACTCACCAGACAACCTCTCCGATGTTAGAGGAGATGAGATAACGAATAAACTGTTTCATGTTGTTGTAAATGGCTCGTCCCTCCTCCACCGCAGCCACGATGGTTGAAAAGTTATCGTCTGCCAAAATCATCTCCGATGCAGATTTGGCCACAGCTGTGCCGGAGCCCATGGCAATGCCGATCTCAGCCTTCTTTAGAGCCGGGGCGTCGTTCACACCATCGCCCGTCTACTCAGAGAAATAAAGCATGAGGATTTACTCCTTTCAATCAGTTACACCCCAAAAATCAGAGACGCTGACCATAGCTGTGATGTCACTAAGGCTTTGTAAGTATTCCACGATGCGGCTCTTGTGCGTCGGCTCGACGCGGGCGAAGCAGCGGGCGGTGCGGCAGGCCTGTCGCTGCAGGTGGGGCGGCAGCTCGTCGAACTCCCGTCCTGTGAGACCACTGCCGTACGCCTCACCTTCAGCCTCCTCTTCCTCCTGCTCTGTGATGATGCCCACACGACGGCAGATAGACAAAGCTGTTCCCTTATTATCACCTACAACAATCACAACAACACAGGAGAAAAACCTTCAGACAGACGGTGACCCTTAATAAATCAATCAATCAATAATCAACTGAATAATTAATCGAGTATAATAGAAAAATAGATTTTTCCATTAAATTGCAATTATATTCATTTTAATTATAAAATTGTATTATTTATACTGAATACAAAATGACAAATGTCACAATCTGACCCACCTGTGATCATAATGACTCGGATCCCAGCCTGTCTGCACATCCGCACCGCATTCAGAACCTCCTTCCGGGGCGGGTCCAACATTCCCACACAGCCAACAAACGTCAAGTCCGACTGAGAGAGTCACAAAAAAGCATTCAGGTCCAGTTTATGCTCATAAATTGCGTGGTGACCACGAGTCTCACCTCATACTCTGTAAAGGCTGCGGTATTCTCCAAGTTCAGGGTTCGAGGGTCAGGGGGTGAATCTCTGGTTGCCATGGCGAGGCAGCGTAGAGTATCGCGACCCGAGCCCCATTCTCTTACTGTGTTTAGGAGCTGTTCCCTCAGGTCAGAGGTCAGTGGGACCCGTGTACCACCACCCACCCGTATCCAGCGGCAACGCTCCAGCACGCTCTCTGGCGCTCCCTATGTAGTCAGAACAGGGAAATAAAACATAAACACAACATAATATGCCATTATAATAAATCTATTTTAAGGATTATATTTAAAACATTTCAGCTATAGTTTTGACCTGAGGTAAAAAAGACAGAAGTCAGACCTTGACAAACATTTTGGCCCCTGAGGCAGAGCGGGTGAGTTTGTTTGGAGTGCAGAAAACAGACATGGACTTCCTGTCTCTGGAAAATTCCAACGTCAGCTCCTTCCTCATTAACTGCTTAATGACCTGACAGAGACAGAAGGTGTGTGGAGGAGACATTTTAAAATAACTCAGACAGCACATCAGTGTCTCACACGCTCACTCACTGAGCAGCAGGCAGTGGCTCGTTCCACAGGTGTGAGGCCTCTCAGGTCTGTGTCAAACACGTTCATCTTCTCCACCAGACAACACAGCGCCGTCTCAGTGGCCTCGCCCACTTTCTCATACACCCCTTTACTCTGATTCAAATAAAAAAACAGATTTATAGAAGAAAGAAGAGAAGGGGAAATATTTTCTGCTACATAGAGAAGAATTTGAGATTACTGCAGAAGAAGAGTGTGTTTGTAAACTTGGTGTTTACACCTGTATCGAGATTTAGTTCAGATTCAATTCAGTTTCAAGCCGTCTCCAATATGATACATCAGTGTAAATAAATTGTCTTGTAAAGCAATTTTACAATTTTACTTGTAAAGCAAAATGAATGTACAACTGCCAGTGTGGCCGCACCTCATTGTAATCGAGTGAGGAATCATTGCACAGGGCACAGATAGACGCCACTTCCACTAAACCCTCATACTGACTGCAGCGAACCGATGCGCCGTCCTTATACCTGAAACACAGACAGAGAGAAAATAAGCAGGTGTTTGGGCTCATGATCCGAAATGATTTTTAAATAACTGCAGAAACACGCAGCTAAATAGAGTTTCCATGTCTTGTTTACACCTGACATTATCATCCGTCTAAAGGTTTCCTTCAGCCTGACATTTACACAAATCTACATGTATTAAATGAACTTTAACTGTGTATATTTTACAAGATCTGTCACAGCTACATTAAAACAGTTTCCCAAACAATGTTTCCCAAACAACGTTTGTTTCTATGCAATGATTATGTGTTAGCAAATGTCACATGTCCCTGACCAATGAAAGTAATTTGACTTATGGATCATGTATTTAGAGATGTGTGTGAAATAAACTCACACTTCTCCTTCAGGGGCGTAAGTAGATCCAGTTACTGTAAACTCATTCAGTAAACACCTCTCGCTCGCAACCATGTCCACAATAAACATCTACACACACAAACACACATGCACAGCCATGCATGCATGCACACACATACATACTATTAGTTTGTTGGAAAAGTGATTTTCAAGCATCATTCCATGTTATTGAACTTCCAGCTAAAATATATGTTAATCATTTATTATATTATATATTTTCTCACAATGTTACATCAATATATTAGACATTATTTTTGAAAATTGTTATTATATATGTTAGACAACAAACTAAATGTGTGTCTCTCACCCGGCAGACAGACATCTGGTTGGTGGTGAGAGTTCCCGTTTTATCCGAGCAGATGACTGAGGTGCAACCGAGTGTCTCCACAGACGGGAGGGAACGGACTATGGCATTTTTCCGGGCCATGCGGCGTGTGCCGAGCGCCAGGCAGGTGGTAATGACGGCAGGAAGACCTGCAAGGCAGAACGAAAGACTTCCATTCAAAAGTGCAGAATTGTAAATATTTTTCATAATTTTATTTATTTTAATTTAACAATTGATTTGCTAAAACTAATCGCTTAATGCAAATTAACTTCAAATTCTATTAACATCCATTTTTTACTGTGGCCTCAAACCTTTGAACGCCACATTAAGTTGGATGGCAGGTGACAATGTGATGTAATAAATCAGACAGATAATAGAGAGAGAGAGAAATAGAGCACCGTTACCCTCAGGAATAGCGGCTACAGCCAGAGCAACAGCGATCTTAAAGTAGTACACAGCCCCACGCAGCCAGCTGCCCCCGTGCACCGGGTCACTGAAGTGCCCGATGTTAATACCCCAAACTGCCACACAGATCACTGTGATCACCTTCACACACACACACACACAAACACACACACATTTGATTAGATCCTGTTATCTTTTATTGTAACGTTAACATTTGTAGTTAAGTTTTCCATGCATACAAAAAAATCTGTGTCCAAGTGTCCAAAGAATGCATCAAAACCAAAGACTGACAACTGGACAGGCTGACGGAGTGAGTGTGAAAATGAAAAGAAGACAGAGAACAGAGACAGATCTACCTTTGAGAGTTGCTCTCCGAACTGGTCTAGTTTCTGCTGTAGAGGAGTTCTCTCCGGATCTGTGGCGGCCATCTCATCTCTGATCTTCCCGATCTCAGTGTGAACACCTGTGGCCACCACCACACCTATAGCTCGCCCTGCTGCTATGTTTGTCCCCTGCACACACATATACACACACTCACATACGTATATCCTGTATGTTAATTAAGATAATGTTTAGTTTAACTTGTTTAATGTTTAACTTTGTTCATTTTGACCGGATCTTCCTGACCACCAATCGTGTTTCAGCCCACCGCTGTCCTTACATGGCCAGACATTCATTAGAGTCTCTCAGCAGGAAAAATTAATGGAGGCTCTGGTGTGTGTGTGTGTGGAGGCGGAGTCTGTAAGGCTGGTACTCTCTGGTTATCATCCATCTGAGAGCCCAAAGACTGTGTGAAGTGATGACTCAGTCCACAGCCATGTGGGAGCAAAACAATATGAGTGATGTTTTATTCAACACACAGGCCTTCCGCAGCTGGACATAATCCGGTTCACACACACCAACGCGTTCACATCGGGTCACCCAAACAAAACCAGTTCATCTTTATAAACAGGTCCCTACAGTTCTAAAATAAAAAGACCGGCACAATCGCTCCAGCAGTATCTTACGGAGAAGAGCATGTTTTTCTTGTCCTGGTTGACCGCGCGTGGGTCGGGCACTGGGTCGGTGTGTTTCAGGACGGATACGGACTCCCCCGTCAGGATGGACTGGTCCACTCTCAGAGTGGTGGAGCGAATGGAGGTCAGTCTGATGTCTGCTGGCACTTTATCCCCAACTAAAGAAAAGAACAGGTGAATAAGAAAGTGAAAAAGAGGACTGCTACTGAGTTTGAGGACATGCCACCTAAACCCTCGATTCGTAAACAAGCTGAAAATGTAGACAAACTGCATCACCTACAGAAGATACTTTGACCTTTTTTAATGCATTTGCAGCAAGACCTCTGACGTTCTCTGCAGGTTCATGATCTTCAGTTATTTGTGCATCTTATTGAAAGGATGTTTAGAGACCCACACAGTTGCCTGACATGTTTAAAATAACCTTTCCATCAGAGCAGCTTGGAACCTGCGTGTGTGTT
>JBAJNP010012417.1:0-13431 GCA_036877545.1 Yasuhikotakia modesta | reverse complement strand
GGCAGACAGATAGGCAGAAACAGACGGACAGACAGATAGGCAGAAACAGACGGACAGACAGACAGACAGGTTTGTTGGTGTCATTAAGCCCATGCTGACAGAGGCAGCGTCAGGTTAAGCCGCAGGATTAAGTTTGACCAGCGCTGCAGATTTGATTAAGGAGAAGCTCTGATGAGATGTAATCATGCCGTCTGAGGGAGTAATGAAACCTCACAGCAGGCTGACAGAGACCAACACACCTGCTCACCCCCCTCTCTCTCTCTCTCTCTCTCTCTCTCTCTCTCTCACTCACTCACTGACTCTCTCTCTCTCTCTCTCTCTCTCTCACTCACTCACTCACTCACTGACTCTCTCTCTCTCACTCACTTACTGACTCACTCTCAGTCTCTCTCTCACTCACTCACTTACTGACTCTCAGTATCTCACTTTCTCTCACTCTCTCTCTGTCTTTCTCTGCGTCTCTCACCCACATACCCCACCACCCCTCTCTCGCTTTCTCAGTCTCACTCTCACTCACTCACTCTTTCTCTCTTGCCCTCTTTCTTTCTCACCCACACACCCCCTCTTTTACTGTCTCTCTCTCTCTCTCTCTCTCCCCTCCATCTTAGCCACACCCATCATCTTCTCTCATGCTGTGCAGGAAATTACAACTTGTTTTTAAAGGCCATAAAAAGCCAAATTTGCCAGTTAATTAACTTTTCCATTCAAGTTGAATCCAACAGAAAAGCATAAATAAATTAAACACAAAATAAAGTCTCCACAGGTCATAAATGTGGCTATAATGACGATTATTTAGTGATTCCATTCACATACAGCTTGAATCAAGAGCCGTCATGATACGAGACTCTTGGGCTCAGATTATACGGCAGACATTCAGCTACACAACACTGTTCAGATCCCTGCAGCTGCTCTGAAGGGATTGTTGTACTTCTGATCAAACATTTGGGCTCCAGGAAGAAATCAGACAATCATCTGTATTCTCACTCACCTGCAGAGCTCAGCCAAGATATGAAGTATTAATGAGCACCTTATGAATTATTATACGCTTTCTTCTCTGCATTTCTATAGAAACTTAGAAACTTATGTATGTACTCATACACATACCATATATACATAATATATATATATATATACACATACTATATATACACACATATATACACATACTGTATGTATATATATATATATATACTGTATGTATACTGTATTCTACTACATCTCTGTATTACTCTACATCAGCCTGTGTTGTACATATATGTTTCTGATCATAAGCATATGTTTCTGGTCATAAGCTAGTTTTGAGGTCATCACTACGTTATTTCTTACACCAATACTGTCAGCAGAGATTTCCAAAAGTCTGGGATCACAACCCTGCCGGGCTGAAGAAGAAATGACTCACGTTCTGAGAACTAATGTAATATGAGTGATTGTGTTACAGGCCGTTCCAGTTGCCGTTGCACACCCTGCAAATTCTTGCATCTTCCGATGGAACAGACGTATGCGTCTGCGTTCGAACTGCATTAGTACCATGAGCCAATGATGTTTGGAGAAGACATCTGGACAATCTTCTGCTCAAGATGATGTCGATGCTTCGCTTGCATTGAGTTCTGCGTGTTGCAGCGTCTTAATGCCATTAAGGAACAAGAATCGCAACAAACTAGACCTGTTTTTTTATTTAAACTCAAACGCATTACAGAAAAACAATGATGTGTGACCTATAATTAATCAATTATAGGTATTAAAATCTACATATTATTAAACATGTTAAATTCTAATTAAAGCTGCAATGTGTCTTTGGTTACAAATGATAAAAAAATCAGTTATTTAATGCTTTTATACAAAGCAACTTAAGGAACTGAAATAAATTTAAAAGCAAAAAGTTATGAAGCAAGACATAACAGCCTCCCTAACTTACCCTGATTCCCATTTGTACATTTTAAAATTATGTACATTTTAAAATTATTTAGCTTCACTACACGTGAAAACTAAAATTAGTGAACTGCAATTCTGTGTTTTAAACAGAGATGGTGGTAGAGACACAAATGACTAATTGCATCTTTAAGAAATTAAAGCATGATTTAACATCTGCTATCTGTTCCTCATCTGGACTAACTGCGGTCCTAACAGTCACACACATACAAGCTCACAGGTCCACCACAATCCCATAATGCATCTGTGAGTTGCCCGGGGGTGCATGTGGTGGCAAGGCCAGGGCTGCACGATTTATGGACGCTTCACATAAAAGTCTCATTTCAAGGTCATAGCAAACTGTATTACACAGCCTCCAATATCCAATATCACAGGCCGGAGCCTCTGACCCCTTATTCAGCATTTTATAAGGAACAGTGTCATTTACAAGTGTCTTTCATTTCACAGTCCCACAAACCAGGTGTAAACTCTCTACAGCCCTATTTAGTAACATACAGCCAATCACATCGCGTTATGGGGGTGTGGTTTTATGAAGAATCATTAATATTAATTCGTTCTTAACCAATGATCAAACTCAAGGGCACATGAACCTCACAATGACCTTTGTAAGACTGGCATCTTGCTACGACACGTTTAGCACGTGTCACCTTTTAACATTTCACACAACAAGACTGCAGAACAGGGAAAGCCAACATACTGTAGATGCAGACGCCGCCCAAATAAATAAACTATTACATTTTGGTACATTAATGTAGCTGTAGATGAAACAATAGCAACTAACAAGGGGTTTAAAATTGGATTATTGACAAATCACCCCATGAATAAACAGAGATTTCCTCACTGAATCACAACAGTGAGATTCCAGTAAAGCCTTTCCATAATTTAAACATCTCTCCTGTTACAACCTTCTTCCATCAATGGGGACTATTCTGCAAGTTCACCCAACACCCTCTATAAAAGCATTTATTCTGCATGTTATCCGACACGATGCGTTTGTAGAGACGTCGGATGAAAGCAAAGCCCAGATGCAATCAGAAAGAAGATCAGAAGATGTCCTGTGAGATTATCACCCCTGCGATTTATGCGACAATGCGAACGACAGCAAAAGAGATCAACGTACGGGATTAAACCTCAGTGATTTCTCCAAACAGGGCATGTTTTCTGGATCAAGAGTCTTGTTGGGTCTGGAATCATATTGTTGTGAACAAATAACGTTTCCATTTAGGTTTTCAGTAAGAATCCTTGAACAATCCACTTGGAAAAAGTCACAATCTTCTTAAAACATGTTTTTTACTCTTTTGAAAGCCTCGCATCTTGTTTTGCAGGCAATGACATGTACAATAACTTACTGATCAGTTTTTGATAAGGTTTTGACTAAGGAAAGTTATTGTACATGTCATTGCCTGCAAAACAAGATTGAGAATATGAGCAAAATTGTTGCACATGAATTAAACTCGGCTTTATTTTTGACAAGGGCTTATAAACTAAAACAAAACAAAAGAATCACAAAACAACTCTTCCAGGAAACAAGACTTTGTGTAACTGCAGTTTTACAAAGATACATCGCATATACAGCCATCCTCTATATAACATTTACATGCATTATATAAGCAACAACAGTCTGTTGTATATGTTGTATTGCATTACATATGTTCACATATATGTTCAGTATTTTAAACCTAAAACGTGCAAACGTGGCTCATTGAACGCATGAACATTTATTATTCTTACATGTAAATGGAAAGATTTAACATCCTATGTCATTTCTGGCTATTAAAATGATGTAGTTTTAAATGCATGCTCGGTGTTTACAAGCAACCCGTTTAATACAATCTGAGGGATTCAATTTGATGTTAGAAAAGTCAAGAATAAATGAACCAAAAGCACCGAACGCTGAAAACTGACCTTCGCGAAACGTTGGCAGAGAAAGACAAGCGCTCCGATCACAACATCCGGTCACAACAGCCTGAAAACACCTGAAATCTGTCCGTCTACATGTTTGCTTTTCACAAGCTGGTCTGATGTGGATGCAGCTGAGCATCGGTTGTGGAAAGGAGGAGTTGCGTCCTGCGCTGATGGAGATCCGAGACCAGGATCATCAGACCCACTTATGCTCTGAAGTCACTCCGTCTCTCCACAAATGTTCATCCCTCGTGTTTATCCACGAAAAGTGTTCATTCAATCTTCTGCACGTGAGAAACTACAAACCAAGACGTACAAGTGTGAATGTGAAATATGGGAAGGACCCTTATGGTTGTGAGAACGTTGCCCTAACGTTTTCATTAGGTAACATAAACGTTGAGTGTTATTTTGAATGTTTTTTTAATGTTATGCAAACATGTTGCCCTGTAACATTTAAAAAATGTTCCACTGACAGCTTAAGAATAATGTTGAAATGTAAAACTTTAATTGTTACTCCATAAATGGTTTTTGGATAACTTTGAGGGAACTCAAAGTTTGGCAACGTTGGCCAACGCTCTGAGAATGTTTCCTGTTAGCAAGGAAAAACAGATTTGTATACTGTATACAAATATACGTCTACATACATATACTGTAATACATTAAAACTGTACTGAGGTACAACCACACAATGAACTTCAGATCTTCTCATGATTCCTGTTGTGTCTCAGAACAAAGACCTTCTGTGTTTGGTCAACAGACCAGAAGTTCTCAGCTCTGGCTTTGAGGTCCAACTTCAGCTGAAACCCTGATCACACAAATTAAGATCTCCATCTGTGGTCAGGCTGGAGGTGACATTGGACCTCCAGGGACTGAGTTGAGAACCTTTGGAATTGAACAAGGACAAGTGTTGCCTACAAAACTTGTCTTGAAGTTCTGTTCCTCAAAATTATATTTATGACAATAACCTTCCTGTTAGCTCAGCAACTCACTGTAAGCAGCTTTGGATAGAAGCGTCTGCCAAATGAATAAATGTAAATAACTTGCATCCACATATCAGTTCATTTACAAAATCGACTACAGGAACCTGAGGGGTGAGAGAACAGGTCTCCATGGTAACCAGTAGCATCCTGGCAGGAGAAAGGTCTGCATGGGTCAGTTAACCAGGTAATATGATTTGCTACGCAGCAGTGTGCTTTAATTCGATCCCTATCAGAGCTCTCCCCTCATGCGTTTTCATCCCGGGAGACATAAGCAGTTGTGTCATCCAGGTCACAGGAAGTCGAATCACAAAACACTGTCAAAGTTTATCACAGTTATCCAGAGACGGTCCTATTTTCAGACCCAACGACTGGAAGATGTTTTTTGCATCCTTTCGCTTCCAATCTGAGTCACATTGCGTGAATTGTTTCAATGGTAAAACACATTTTTAGTTACTAGTTGAAAACGAAGAGACGTTTGAGATTATGACCTTTGTCTCCTGAATTCGTTTTAGAAATATATACAGACCAGAGATACAGCAACAAACAAAAGTGTGTCTGTAAAAGTGAGTCACTGTCTTGTTTTGCTAATCCAGTTCATTTTTCATTATTGAAGTTGGCAGAGGTCAGGCCGGGATATTACAATTCATCAGCTGTGAGACAAAATGTATTACAGGCTTGAAGAAGCAGGAAAAGAAAGGCCTGGATGATGTTTTGACTGCGTGTGATTTGATTTTCTGCTTCGATTTTACACAAATTGTGAAAAAACCACTGTTGACATGGGCTGCGTTTCGTTTGAAAGGGCTGAATAAAGCACAGTGTGGTCTGTGGCCTTGTGTTTACACACAATTATTTAAAACAACATTAATTGGTCACGTACTGTTGAATTTTGTTTTGTTTCATATGTTTGTTTTACATTTTGTTATAAAAAATTGCCCTGCAGTTCTGCAGTATCGCCACACCCGGACCATCGCATTAGTTACGAAGGGAAACGTAAAGATTTGGTTTAAACGACCGTTCCGTTCTCATTTCAGAGTGAACGTCTTCAGTTAAACTTCATTATCTCTGTGCTAATTTTCCTTTAGCAGAAATCAGCGTTTGTTCTCCACTTAAAAACTCTTCAGCTTTCCAGGCCTTGCAGAAAACAGCCCATTAACCCTGTAATTGACTAAACAAGGATTTGGTTCCTGGTCTGCATTTAATGCACGTGTTATAAATGCGCTGGGAAACACGACATGCTGTTTTAGTCATTTAATATTTCTTCATACCCAGTGAAGCAGAGATTCACCCACAGAGATTATGTTAAAGCGGGTCAACGTTTGGAAGCTCTTGTCTGTTTGCTCGGATGAGCCTCATGTATTTACACAGTCATACAGAGTTTGGTTCTGTTGGACTTCCTCTGGACGTATTCCTGTCTAATTGAAAAACAAAAACCATTGCAGAGGTGAAGCGTGTAATACAGCAGAAATATGACATCGTCTTGCCTTTGGGAGAAACTTCTAACAAATTATAGTAACTGTGGTTTAATTTTTCTATTGTACATTTAAGGAAGGAATAAAATATGTATCCTTGCGTTGAACATCCAGTCAACATCTTTAGACCAGACAGAGATTTTGGGGGTGGGCCTGATCTCCTGCATAGCAACCATATAGCAACACCCTAACATCATGAAATCGAGTTTTGTGCATCATACATTTGTCTTTCATAAAAGGTTCTGGTCTAGTTGTCTCTTACAAAACAAACAGAAGCAATTAACTGTGAATCTTTATCACACTTTTTATAAAATACTTATTTCTTGATAAAGAAAAACAAATCACAGAACAAGGAACTACAAAACAAAACACAAACTGAGCAGTTTGTTCAAGCCCACAGTTCAAACACACAAAGAATTACATCTGCAATTAAAATAACGATCGACAACCAGAACAAATAATGATCTTCTTATAACTGTTCTTCGCTTTCTGATGGTTACAATTCTTAGAACTAGAACCGGTTTTTTTAAGCAGTAATAAAGGAACATAATGACTGAACATAAGGACGTGGATCATCTCAAACACTGATCAGGCTTTGTTTTTGGTGCACCACTGATGTAACACGTGAGGTCCGGCGGAGAGCCGAGCGGCCGGCATCAGACCAAACGGTGACGCGTGTCGAAACAGACGGTTTGGGCTCATCGTGTCCGGAGAGCTGAACAACTTCAGCATGAATTCGGAGAGTGGAGGGTGGGTGGGGGAAACGGGAACACCTGGAAAACCGAGAACTGTGTGGGACACTGGAATAAATCATGGTCAGAGAATGTTACCTGGTTTATATGCTAGTCTGTGGTTTACGTTAAACATTCACATGTATTTGCTGGGTTTTACCTGCAATGTTGCAGGTAAGCGGTAACAGGTGGGAGGGTTTGGGGGCGTGGCATGGGTGTGGACTGACACATCTGGGCGTGACTGGTTTTGATTGGGCCGGAGAACCACACCCCCGAGGTTCAGGTACTGCCGCTAGCACAGGTGGAGCAGAAGAGACAGGCTACAGAAAGAAAAAAGATTTTAATTATATTTCAAATTAAAAAATTCTTTTATTTACATAGTTTACGGAAGCTATACTGTACTGCAAAAATAACTTTCAAACAGCTTTCCTGAACTCGCCTGCCATTGGTTGATTAACATTTAGCCCCACCCCCAAATCCACACAATAGGTGACTCAAAGATTCGTCTTTGTGTGTTAAACATTTTAACGTAGCCTTAACGTTCACCCTACGTCAACGGCTAGGCCAGATTTAGCATCTTCCTGTTGAAAATTGCAGTAAATGTGGATTTTGGCCAGCCTCACGTTTCTCTTGTAGAAACTTGCCTTCCTCATCAGGCACTTTGTTGAATGATTAAGCATCTGAATCTCTGTGGAGAGTCTAATTAACATTCTCATCTAATCAGCTCACAGTTCAGATCAACTGCATCCCAGAGGCGTCAGCGTGAGAATGGGCCGTAATGAGGAACAATACGTCAGAAGATAAGATCTCCAGACGAACACGAGCCAAACACTGACACTAAAGTCTGAGTGTGTTATTCACATAAAGCTTCTCAGAGACATTTTAGCTTCATTTTGAGACATTTTAGTTTGTAACAACAGTTTGTATCTTTTAAAATAAAACAAAAACATAATTTAACAACTGAAATATAATTAAATGAATATTAGTTTTGTATTAATTTTTTTAAATGCATCTCATTGCTTTGTTCATCTCAAAATCAAACCAAATGTTATGATTGGCTCTAACATATTTAACTTTGAATGAGATGCTGTCAAGTTAACCGTCAGTTAGCTAGCATTGTATTTGCATTAAATAACATTAACAAATATTCATAAATGCTGTAAAAATATCATTGTTAGTTTATGTCAACTAACTAATGCATAAATAAACGTGACATTTATATAAGTGTTGCTGAAATCTCAAAATGTTTTTCCTTTCTTGTCTGGATGAGAAGAACAGACATTCTTACTTCAAATCTTTCTTTGTTCTGGACATCAGGAACGTTTGTCTGATTCGTTTCAGTCTCTGTTGTCCATCCCTGATCCCAGTCACTGCAGGATAACTGTTCCTGCACCGGTTTTACCTCAGACGAATTTGTTTCATCACTCTGAAAGGGAACACCAGATTTGAGGATATTTAAAATATTACGGTACGTAAACACGTGATATGACCCACTTTAGCAGAGGTGTCCACCTCAGGTATGTTTACAATTTCTAGCTCGGGAAGATCTGAGATGTGATCAACATCTTTGGAGGTCCTGCTAACATCTGCAGAGCTGAGAACCTGAAAACCAAACAAATTCAAAAACCTACAAACTAATAATGTAAGAAACCAAGAACTAGTTCGAAACCAGCTGTTTAACTGTGTTAATACTTGGAGACCTCAGAGTTTTGGACCTCAGAAGGTAAAACGTCCTCCCTGATGTTCTCCAGCTGGTCATATCCGAGATAAAAGTCCAGTGGATTAAACTGTTTGGACACCTGAAAGCCAAATCAAGAAAACACATAAGATCAGACAAGCGTAGATGGACGTTTACAGATGCTAACAGCAACAGTAGCTCAACGCTCAGACCAATCCACAAATGCAGGGCAGGGCATGGCCGGCTTCCTGTAGGGCGACGTGTACGTAAACATCCTTTTCTGTGCTGGTGTCACACAAGAAGAGCAACAGGAAGTTCTCCTGGTACCCGTGGATGGCGGCCACCAGAGTGCGCTCACAGCAAAGCTTCTGAAAGGAGCCGATGGCACTCTGAGTCCAGATGCTCTGTTGCAAAGAAAACCTGGTCAAATCTACACAGGGAATTGGGTCACTGATTTTGTGACAAGTTGTGGGTTTTTGTGACACTTGAAACAGAAACGTTCACTGCAAAAATATTATTAGCAATAATCAAAATAATTCTTCTAGCCTCAGTTAGGCTGTTTACGGTTGCCCAGCAATTGTTATAAGGACTCAGACCTACACTAAGCTTTAAATGGTATGTAAAAACGTAAATTAGAATAGAAAGGACAGATCTTACAGTGATGGGCCGAATTCCAGCTAACATTGATGGAACAGCCTGGGCAGGGAGCTCAGAATAACACGATCTGATGGAACAAGAGATTTTCTGAACATGTAGAAAAACATGCCATGTTAATATTTTTACCTACTTGTTTTCTCAACGTTAATTGTTACAGACTACTACTTAAAACAGATGGAAGTAAATGTTTAAAGCCAAAATCAAATATATTAATTTTTAGTGTGCATGCTTTAACAAACTCAAAAATAAATTAAACTATGTTTGGAACAACACACTGTCAAGTTATCATTCATTTTTGGGTTTTAATTTTCTTTATTAATTTCTGAACGCACTTGAGAAATCGCAGGCTGTTCCGTTCCACTTTTGTGATGTCACCAAAGTCCACGTAATAAACTTTGACTTCAGTGGCGCTGACAACTTCATGGATCACCACCCGGTAGAACCACACGTCTCTGGGGGCCACACAGCACACCTGACCCGGACGGACGTAAGCATCGGGCAGCCGGTACCTCTCGGTCACGTCCAGACATGAGTAACAGCTCCTGTAAATTAAACACATCGGATGTGTTCGTAACATACCGTTACATGGTACTCATACTGTTTTTTTAGTATGTAAAGGTTTCATATACGACCAGCAGAGACAATGAAGTGCAGCACATTTTCATTTTTTTAATTAAAATGTAGTTTTGAATAGATCTCAACCTTTGACCTCAGTAACCCACCCCAATTACAAATTATTCATTATAAAAACAACAAAACGCTTTAGTCTTGCTTTTTTGTAGTTTTAGATTATTTTAATGCTAGTTTTGACTTATTTTAAATAATTCAGTCATCTTGAGGCCTCTGTGAAAGTTTGTTGAGGTCCCTTAGTAAACTTTGGGCCTCTGATTGGTTCAGATCTTTGAAGGAAAGTCATTTTTGGGGTTTACCTCATTTCTATCATCATGTTCTCCAGAGCTCTGGCCTCCTTGTTCTGGCTGAAGCGGATGTAGAAGTGACTGGGAGACTCGATTTGTTCCACCAGAACCGGCACCAGCTCTCTCTCTTTCCTCCGTGTCGGGGGCTTAAGTTTCTGGCAGAGCACAGCGTCTGGAGGAACTGAGGTCCACCGACTCACCGTCTTCAGATGGTGAAGAAGATCCACCATCTACAACAACATCCAACTCAAATTAGAGGTTTACAGTTTCGTTTCTATTTTTATCTATAGCCCCGCCACCAAACATTTCAATTGCAGCTTTAATACTGGTTTACTAAAATGGATCTTCACTAATAGTTCTTACCTGATGGATGGTCTTATTGGTGACACCGAGCTCAGAATCAGAACTGTGGTGGTCTGTGGATAGCTCTGCCCCCTCACACTCCCAGGCAGACTCCGTACAGCTGAAGTAAAATGCTTTGTGGGGGGGATCTGCATCCAGGCAGGAAGTGGTGCCGTGACCTGCAGATAATTCTTGCCAAAGAAATGCATTTGATCAAACTAATTTAGCAGTGCTCACTTGTTCTGACTCAAACGATGTATATGAGGAGGAAAAGCAAGGTGGGACAGGAAAGCTAGGCACCGGGATCAGTCGCTTCAAACTCTACAATGATCCAATGGTTCTCGCCTTCCTTCGTTCCGGGCCGGATGGAGAACGTGTCACTCAAAGCTCCGACCATCTCAGTCACGCTCAGAAAGCCACACTGGGTCACAGGAAGCTCCTGTCCGTACATTCGCTGAACACAAAACCGAACATTACATTGCGATGTGATGCAACACCCAACAATTCAAAAAGTGAAATAAACAAATCACCTTGTACGCGTCTGGGAGATTATGAAGAGGTATCCCGTCGCTGTTTCCAGCCACGACCTGAAATAAGATGAATTAGTCAAAAAAAAGATCTATGAGATAAAGGAGGTTCTATTTCAGTTGTTAAGACTGACCTTACGTAACTTTTCCTTTAGTTCTGGGCTAACGGTACCGGCGGTTCCCTTCTCAATGATCTGCTGTCTGAGTTCCTTTTCAAGCTACAAGATTTACTCAACATTTAATGCATGTTATTTACTGTAAAATGGCACAGTGTGTATATGTACAAATATATGTATTTACACACACTTATATATATATATATTTATAGCACTTATAGTACTTACAGTATGTATATACATATATAGTACAGTATAGCATAGTATATACTTGTATATAGTGTGTGTTTGTGTGTGTAAAAAAGATACAAAATGTACAAAAGGAAAGATAATTTGCGCCATTAGTAAGTAACAAATTAAACCGTATTGCACAAATGAAATGGCCGTTCAAACCTTCAGAACTCGTTCTTTAAATGAATGATCTGTCTTCTCAGGATCTGATGCAGGAACAGCCTGAGAAACCTGAACCTTCTCGCATTCTGTGGGTGAAGATGCTTTAGGAATGACGACCACTGGCTTCACCTTTGCCACTACAGAAGAAAACAAACAAGAAGCTAAAACAATTATGCTATCAGGCAACCAGTGCAAACCATGGAACCAAAACAAGACCTGTTCCTGTAGCTCAACAGGTAGAGCGTTGCGTTAGCAGCGCAAAGGTTGTGGGTTTGGATAAAAGCGTCTGCCAAATGAGTAAATGTAAGACCTCATAAATTTCCATGTTATATGTATAAACCACTTACGCTGCTTGAAGGAACTTGACATTTGTTTCCCTGGTGTGACGGGACTTCTCAGAAGCAACTGAGATCCGGTGCGACTTTGCTGCATGACTATGAAGTCCGTGGCGGCCGCCAGCATCTCAGATATGGAGTAGAAACCGTATTGCGTTATCTGAAGCGGCTTTCTGAACTGCCCCATATATCTGGACTCTAGCTCTGACAGTCGGACCGGGCCGTAAGATAAGAGTTGTTTCAGCTGACTGCGCAGGTGAGCAGGCAGGGTGGGTTTTGCTTGGCCACGTCGAGGCAGGATAACGGGCTGGTGGTGCGGATAACGGACTTGGAAGGTTCCCGGCCTCCTCTGATTTTTGGCTTTGGAGGCATGGTCACGTTGCTTGGCAACCAGCTCCTCGATTCCTTTGGTGGTTTCGTCTCCGATCGCTGCAAAGCGGCAGAAGCAAACATACTTCCAAGATCAATTAGAAACAGCCAAGACATTATAACAGATTATAAATACAAGATTATAAAACACATCTGCTTGCACCGAATGAACATGTTATGTTACACTGGCAGTAACATAATCAGGAGTGATTTAACATTAAATAACAGAGACTGAAGTGTTCAGGTCACCTTTCAGAATGATTGTCCCATCAAGCTGGAATTCAACACGTACAACATCTGGAATGTCCTTCACCATGTCCATAATACAGCGAAATCCCAGCAGTCGGAGCGGGATGGGATATCCCAGCATTGCCTGGTAGTCTCGCTTCAGCTGATCTGGGGTCAGGCCATGCTTGGCTGATATCAGCAGAGAGCGGACGTCCTTTTTCAAGCCCGTGAGTAGCTGATCCTGGGTCATTCTCACAACTTACACTATAAAATATAGTTAAAACAACGAGTGCATGGACGTTTTAGTTATGTCACAACCTATTTCATCAACTGCAACTACAGTAACAAGAACCAAATCATAAATATAATGAAAATAAGCACATTTGAATGACACCATCGATTTACATATAAACACGCACACGCAAATGTGAACGTGCATATCCACATCTATGTCCAGCGTTATTTATACACACGTTACCTCAAATAAAGGATTAAACCCAAGTGTTGCTGTAAAATAACACGCTCGTCAAAAACACGTTTTCAGCAACGGAGTCACTCCAGGTGCGCGAGCGCAGTGACGTCATCGCGCAGCGGGGCGAACGTGGTCCGTCACAAACGCGGAGATGTTGCGTTTTAGTCTTAAACTATTTAACTATTTGTAACTATTTGTAACTATTTGTAACTATTTGTTATTATTTGTAATTATTTCAAATGCAGCCAAGTTGTAATTTGCCTTATTTTACTTGACGTTGCACGAAACAAAGTCACCTGTTGCAAAATAAGTTGCAAATATGTACGTTTTTGATGTGAGTTTATACATTAATGCACATATAACTGTTCAAAATGTTCAGCCTATGT
>JBAJNP010012416.1:0-13433 GCA_036877545.1 Yasuhikotakia modesta | reverse complement strand
TTTTTTTTTTTACACAAAACCTAACCATGTCTGGAGGGTTCACAAACTTTCAAGCAGCACTGTATAAGAGAAAGTCTGTTATGAGCATATATATACATGTATCATATAAATGTAAGTCAGGTCACATTCTCTGCACACATTATTTAGGATAAGTAGGATAGACTTGTGATAATTGTTTTTTCTCTCTTTGTCCTGAGCGACTCCACAATAGTTCAGGATAACACAAAAGGGCCTGCCACAGGTAGAGCAGAATAGGGATGCTCCTCTAGAATAACCTTTGCCCCCATGCTTGATCGCCCTTTTTATTGGCACTCACTCTCAAGTCCACAATAGCAGTCTTCAGACTCTAAATAGACTCACTGCTCACGGCTCCCACCCACTGAATTTCTCTCTCTGTCACAGTTCATTAGTTTCATCAAAGACAACAACAATCTTGAAACTTGTACATTATACAATATGAAAGACCATTTGCATTGCAAAATATAAGAGAATATAAGTGTGGGACAGCACATTCATTGTATTCCCTCACCTACTTGTTATGCTTCTTGTTATGTCTGTCTTGTATTAGTTTTGTGTGAAAAGGCATTTTGTATTAAAAAACGTGGAGGTAGAACGGTAAAATGTAACTAACAATTAGTCATAAGTCAATGTTATTGGCATCATTCTACCAGCTAGTACAATGGAAACCGAATGTTAGCATCTAACAATCTGTAACAAAAACTTTCCAATTGATCAAAATTTACATTTATTAAATTTAGATCTACAGAAGATGACTTTAGATTTGTGTAATTATATTCAATACAAAAAACACCAAAAAACTAATTCTAAGCTTTCTGGAATTTTCAATTAAAAGAAGAGACAGGATGGATATTTGCTGAATTAAACTTAGATTATCCAACTTCATATGCACTTCAGCACACTTGTGCTGCACCAAATCCTGAGAAAGTGTGCATAAAGATAATGAATAAACATAATTAGAAACTTTTTGCCTCTACTCAAATTCTTTGTGTCAATAGAAGAATCCCATTGGATACAATGATGCTGTGCTATATAATAGAAGAGAGAAGGCAAATTTAAAGCTGCCTTCTTTGTCTGATCAGAGCCAGCTCAATGTCATTAGTTTCTACTTGGAGAAAAGGCTCTATGTAGAAGAATGGCTAGTGTCAGCCAAATACTTCAGGCCTTTATGTCAGTCTAATTAACTGCAGTTCTTTATGACCGTGTTGTGTTTATTATTGAGTTCAGGACCCTAAAAAGGGCTGACTTGCCAACTGTTCTGTAAACCCTTACACAACACAATCTTGCTACTATTACTGCTAGTAGCCAATGGATGTAAGTTTTGGTCTATGCTTGCTTAGTGTTGTAGTCAAGTAGTTAAATATTGTAATAATTTTAATGTGCCTTTTGAGTTTTGGTACCTCCTAGGTAGTGTTAAAACTACTGTATAAAATAACGTTACAATATTGTGCAATGGACTTCACTAGGGAACTGTTTTGTTTTGTTAATCGGACTATTTAAAATAAACAAAAGTTGTAGCAACTTCAAAGTTTCTAGATTCTAGATTTTCACTTTTTCTGCAAACATTTTTAAATTCAACAGTCTTACAGTTCTTTCACAGTAACACATGTGAAAAAAATTGTTTGCTTTCAAGGAGTCCATTGTATTAGACAAAAACATTTAAATGCTTTATGTATTACCAGAACTACATAGCTGAAGTGCTCAAGGCTATACAAATACCATGTCAGTACAGCAGATTACGCATACATAAGCCTACCAGACAAGATTAAAGAATTAAATGTTTAAAATTAATTGATAGAAATGTTAGAAAGTGATAAGCTATATTTAATGGAGAATATCACAATACCTGTGTATTGTGATACCTCAATACATAATAAGTGATCATCATGTGGTGCAACAGTGCTCTGGCTTTTCTGAGAACATTGGATACACCTCGTTAAGATAATGACGTTTGCTCCAATAGAACTGTGACAACAATTGGGTCCACTTCCTCACTTTCTGTTTCAAATGACTGTACATGCAGAACCCCATGAAATCTTCCACTCTGTGTGTTTCAGGGTGCCAATGGGAAAGTATTTGGGGTGAGTTGAGGTTCAGATGCTGAAATATTGTTGAATAATGTTGAAAAACAGCAGGACTGCAGCTAATCACTAACTTCTATAACTGTAGTGATCCCTCTAACAAATCAATTGTTGGAGCTAGTTGAGAAAACGCCCTTATTATTTAAACTTATTAAGTGTAAAACTGTTTAAAAATCATACTACAAAAGTGCCCTCCAGTCAAACATGAGCATGACAAAAACATGTAACTTTGGGGCAGGTACACTTAAATCCTATATGTAAAAAAAGAATGTTATATTTAATTAATGATATTTGTATATATATATGTTTGGCTATATTTGAAAATGGTCTTACAGATATACTGAAGCATGCCAAAAAACAACTTGTGATGACATTAAAAGTGGTACTCTCTTGTCAGAATTATCAGAAATTAACCAAATTATGTTTACTTAAAATTTAACAACATTTAGGTGACTATTCCACCTATATTACATTAATTCTTACTTAATCTTGTCTTATAACCCTTGAATCATTCAGACCACTAAAGCACAATATGATCAGTCAATATAAACTTATGTCAATGCACATGACCAGTTTCATGAACATGAATGAATGTTGCGCATTAAAGAAGGCAGAGCTTTGGTCACACTAGGGTCCTGCCATTAGGGGGCTGCCCACTGCTGTGCCCAAGAAGAAAATCAGAGCTCATTTGCATTATTTGACTGACTAAAATACATGAACATGACTCTGTTGTTGTGCAATGACCACATGGTTCAATACACTTTGCAGCTATTAATCTCAAAATATCTGTATCCTGGTTCAAGAGTTCATATCCTCTTCTATTCAAAATCAAGACATTGTTAAGACATTGACAAGAATCAGATAAATGAAAGTTGATGGTGTATATGAAAAATCAAATCTGGAGGTACGTTTTCACAGCTCAGGGCTTTACATCATGCTTCCCTTTACCATTCTCTGTAGAAAAGGAACATTGTAGCACATTTTAAGTTAACATGTCTAACCCTTTTTGTGTAATATGTTAAAACTTGTATATATTATATATATATATAATTATGATATTTTAAACTTGTATTATTATTTATTTATTTCACACAATCTTGAAACATTTGTCTTTTAGAGGCCGTACTTTCCCATTCAAATAAAAAAATTTAAAAAAGTTGGCGTAACTGAGAAACTAGAGGACAGTTTGCATTTAAGCTTACTGTACATACACACAAACATATAAATCCACTAAAAAGATAATATTTTCCTGTTGTTATGCTAATGTGTGTTTTAGTAAAAATATATATTTGAATTAAAAAAGGTTTTTCTCTAGAAGGTGAATTGGAGAAGATTAAGCTACTGTGGCCAGTCAACATTCTGTGGCTGTGACCTGGTGTGAACTGACATAAGCACTCGCACTCACTTAAAATATGATTACTCAAACATGTTAGTGCAAACTGTGCAACAGACACTAAATTCCTCTATTTGTCTAGTCTCTTGTCCCTAAAACAGGACCTGGAACAATTTAGGACATTCAAGTGCAATGTTTGTGCATTCACTCACCTTTGTGATATTCTGCCTAGGTGTTTTACAAAAATACATTTTATTGTTGTAAGGGGATAAAATATTCATTTTGGAATCAGCAAAACCTTTTTTTTGCTCCTCTTCTAAGTGGGTATACAATTTTAAATTAACCTAGGATGTGTTGTCATAAATATGCAATTTAATTTGTATTCTGTCAAGTTGAGCACAAATGTTTTGTTATAATAAAGGTCAATGTTGTCACTGAAATAAAAATTAGCCTGGCTTGTTAATGTTTTTGAATCTGGAGAACATTAACACTATGTAAAGGGGATTATAACAGCACCTGTTTTGCACCCAGCCACAACATTTGAATTTAATAGTCTTACAAAAATTGTCTTTACCATCCCAATCCTTTCTTCATCTAAACCTGCAGACACGTTGAAGGTTGACAACCAATGGAGGGTTCAGAACTAGAGGGCAAAGAAAAACGTTAATCCCTGCTGTGACCAAACGCGGATTGGCTGCCTGACATATTAAAGAACAGGTGGACTGAGACCAGGCATACTAAAAGCTTTGTTCAAAAGATGTGTGGTTTTGTGGGGTTATGTTAAATGCCGAGTTAATATCGATTTAATGCTTGTCAGCATTTCTCAATATTTTTGGCAATGCAAATCCTCATAGCATTTAAAACCTAATTCAAGTAACTCAATGCTTGAAACTTAAAAACAGATGGAAGGATAGATTTTGTTTGTTATAAAGCCTGTTGAAAAAATAATTTTATTTTTGTTTTAAAACTATGCTTATTGTGGTTGGCCCATATTTTATGGAACAAAAAAGAAAGACTTTATGTTTGTCTCTGTCAAAACCGTTAAGCACCTTCTAGATCAACCCCAAAAACATTTTGGTAAAGGAAACCTTTGTACATGTTCAATAAATGTTCTTAATCATTATTGTAAACCATACAATACTGACACCAGATAATGTGCAAGTCTAATTCATATATTTTTGTGAAATAAGAAAACTATTTTAAAACAGACACAACAATGTGGCTGTTTCCCTCTCTAGTGTCTGAACTTAAGTCGAGGTGTTCTGGAGAGGGTAATATCTTGGAAATGTGCATTTAATAGGTTTAATCAAATTCCACCAGCTGTTTTACCCTTTGCCAAGGAAAAAGAAATGCCAAGCTTTCACAGCTATTAGAAATTAGCTTCGGTCATCTAGACTAAATCATGTTTCCAGCAAACCATCTGCTAGTCTACAACAATAGAAGGATTTTCCAAGTAAAAAAATATGGAGCTTAAAAAAACATAAGGAAAAAGGTTTTGTTTTGTTAATCTGCCTTATCATTTTTGGTAAAGGTACATTTACAGACAATATGTGTGTGCAACAAGTTAGCTAATAAGTTTGGTAACTTTGTTTTGCAATTATTATTACACACACTTACTATAGCCACACCAAACAAATATGTCTGTAGAAGAAACTAAATAATTAAAAAACAACGGGTAAACATAAAAAAGTACATTTACATTTATTCATTTGGCAGACGCTTTTTTCCAAAGGTATCTTTAATAATCAAGGTATACATTCGATCAGTTCTTGTGTTCCCTGCGACCCCACAACCATTGCGCTGCTAAGGCAATGCGCTACCAGTTGAGCTACAGGAGCATGTCTATAAAAGTAAAATAATTTACAGGCAAAAGACAATCTATGAAACGTATTTGGGCCATTTCATGTTTGCTCGCATGTCTACATGTTTGAATGCCCGTATGTGCTTTAGAGAATTTATGCTTAGACAATAGGATTGCGACCTTCACACGATACAAACTAAATTAACAAGAAATTAATCTTTCAAGACTTAGATTACGAGACGCAGTTTGATCCTTGTGGGACATAATTACGTGTTGAGACGCACTAGTCAGCCACTGTTAAACACAGCTCTTTATTTGTCTAAACGTAAGTAACAAGTTGCCGAAATTTAGGACTTTCTTTCGGAAGAATTTAATTCTACTCAATCAAAAGCACTGTCGATAACATAATAATTTTCATGCGTTTTAGTTCAGTTTGAGATTACAATTTATACACCATCGTCTTGATTCACAAATAAATTAGGTAACAAATAATAGGCCTGCAATGTTAAACTTTGGTATTGCATAGTGAACTTGATTTCACGTTCTTGCCTTTCTGCCTGTAATATATTATCTGCCGTTCAGCTTACCCACGAGCCAGCGTGCAGGTTTTTGTTTGTAGGCATTAATTCAAATAGTTAACGATAAATAAATCCCACGACATTTTGTGGATATTTTATTTTGCAGTTCTTGCAGTTAATCATTAAGGATTGTCTATTATTTATTGAAAATTGCCCACATTAAATTAGAATTATTAATTGGCATATAGTTTGGTCTTAATATCGGAAGGGTCTGTAACAAAATTATTATGGCTCAGCATTAATGTGTTCTGAGAGAATTTACGTGTATTTAGTCTTTCACATCGGTTTAATACGAGTTTAAATGCCCCTCATACGCATGCGTTTCAAATCGCATATGCAATTTTATTCAAGTGGTTAAACTGGCTAAATAAGCCTTGAGGCCTATAGAAACAGGGCTCGGTGTGCATTTTTTTTGTAAGAGATCTTTGTCGGTTTGAAGAAAGCAGCAGCTGAGGGTGACAGTTCACAGTTCAAAGGAAGCTGTACACGTCTCCCGAGTTTGTGTAAAATGAGGCCCAAGCCAAAGTGAATATAGACTTGCCCCGTTTCCAAAACCGGGATATATCTAATACATCTGTCATGGTGATTCAGTCACAAATCCATTTAAAGCTGCACTCCGTAACAAAGACCAGATTGTATTTCAGCAAAATTAGGCATACAGCATACATAAATGATAATTAAATGGGGGTTTAATCGGGAGGCTGTTCATGACCGTCAATGGAATGAAATACAACAGTTACTATAAAACAAGAACTTATTTATACTATAGTATATTATAGTGCCGTATCAATATAGCCTACATTGCGCGTCGCCTATATTAATGTCATTTTAAATATTTATGTATATTCCATAGATATACATAAGATAGATAGATAGATAGATAGATAGATAGATAGATAGATAGATAGATGCAAAAATTATTACCTCATCTTCTTTGTCAGGTAGGCACTGACCATCTCATTAAGTCTAATCCAATCATAAATGGCTCTATCGGACCAACCAGGCATCTCCTTGGCATTATTCAATGGGACCCAAACGGAGGACTTTATTGAGTCTATTGTTGTGCCTGTCAGCCCTCAAAGGACCTTTACAGGGGCCCAGATATAAAGGGCCCCTTGGCAAACGGCGTACACCAGAATCAAGTCGCCCGTCGTTCAATTCAGAGCTTAGCAGGAGATACTTTTTTTCTAGTAGCTACGGAAGTAACATACGGGATAATGATGATCCCCACTGTTATTGCACAACCTGCAATATATTCTACATTTATGCGTCCAGCTGCATCGCTACACTCTCCTCTGCAGTCAGCTTTCCCAGCTCAACCCAGCTTTCTGGTGGAAGACCTGCTGCGCATCAACAGATCCACTGGTTACTTGAACCAAGATGCGCACTCGCCGTGCGCCTCTCCTCCGAATTCAAATACTCTTTACATTTCGGATAACCACTGGCTATCAGACAGAGTCGGTCCCACTATTACAGAAAAACGAGGTGATTGCTGCCCAAAAACATCATCTAGCAGGAATTCAAGCTATCTCAAGTTTGGAGTAAATGCCATTTTGGCGCCGTCTCCAAAAAAGGGTGAGTATTTTATCTGCAAACACCTACGGGAACTAATATTTCGACTAAAATAGTAGAAGCTAATGCAGCACTAACTTCTGTTTGCTTTCTCTGTTAGCTACCTCTCCCCCCTCTGTTCACGGCATGCACCTCAAAGGATTGTATGTGCCTTGTCTCGATGGATCGTTCTGTCCTTTAGTTCGTTCTTCGTACTTCCCTGGTGAGTATTCAAATTCAAAATGCTTTGTGACTTTATAGTCTACTTATTAAGGTTAACAGTAGCATTGTCAACAGCGTGGTGTATGCAGAAGTGAAAGGAGGTAGAAGCTACAGTTCATTTGGATGTCTCGCTAATGTACGCAGGTCTGTGTAGGTTAACGTATCATTTTCAGGTTTTTAGGTTATTCGTTTATCATTCTGCATTGCAGGGCGAGTTAGCGTACGTCTTTCCCACAGTGACATTTCGGCTAGCTGACTGCCAACAATGCCGTCAGTACCATGACCAATCTGGTTAGCTCCCTCCAGGGCAAACCACCCACAAACCCGCCAAAGATTGACTTTTACCAGCGACAGAGGGGCGTTTACCAGTCATGGACTAATTTGCCCATTAGGAGCTATTGACCGGTTTTAAGACCACATAGAGTGTGTTTGGTGTTTGCAGAAATAATAGCAAAAGAACAAGATAGCAAGAAATTTGAAAAATCGAAAAAAAAATCGCTTACAAAAAGCAGGGCTGCCTTTTCAGTTCAGGGCCAATTTCAAGTAATTAGTTGCACGCTTCTGTTTGGACGTAGTATGCTGGCTCTATAAAATATGAACCAAAAAGGCTAAGAATGCTCTTTGGGGCTGTAAGTCTATGAGTTTGTTCCTTTATGGGTGTTTCTTTTCATTCCCGGTACTGAGTAGCTTGGAAAAACAATTTGAGCGCTCAGTTGGTTTTCGTGTTCTTTTAATGAAAAATATTTATGGACTAAAACGTGATCCCTGGTCATCAGTATTCCGGCATGCAATTGCGTTTAGTTTCAATGTGTGAGTCTCCTTTTGTGGCAATAATATATAGCCTTAGCCGTCTGTCCAGAGTCTTTTCTCGGCCAGTTCATTACTACACAATTACCGTTCACGGTATATTAACTCCTCTGTCAGTCACTGGAGAACTCCTAAAAAAGAATGGTCTCCCTTTTTACCATACCAATGCCTCGTGATTCCCCATGTGCTAATTAGTCACCTCGTGTCTTTTTACTCAAAACAGTGAGAGACATTTTTATTCAAAATAATGGTGATGATACGGAAAACGATATTTCCTAAACGTTAACGTTTAGCCCCTTTAGTGAAACCAAATACGTTTAAACTGTTGTTATTATCATAAATGTTAATCAGGCTATTGTTAGGCCTAACTAAGCATTTTTTTATTAACAGCCCCCTCATCTGTACCTATCCCTGGAACTTTTTCCTGGCCTCTTGCTGCGAGAGGAAAGCCCAGAAGAGGGATGCTCCGGCGCGCAGTGTTTTCAGATGTTCAGCGCAAAGCTTTAGAGATAACGTTCCAAAAGCAAAAATACATCAGCAAGCCAGACAGGAAAAATCTAGCATCAAAACTCGGCCTAAAAGACTCACAGGTAAGATGTAGAAATGATATTGTGTGGATGCAATAAAGGACAAACGACAAATAAAATTCAAATTACATTTAAAGTTAAATAAGATGAATTAATTTAATATGTTTACATACTTCCATTTGAAATGTATACATACGCCCGTATATATTTTAATGTATTATGTAGCAAAAGAACATTGTATTTTAACATTGTAGTAAATAACATTTATTTTGAACCAGGTCAAAATCTGGTTTCAAAACAGACGCATGAAATGGAGGAACTCTAAGGAAAGAGAGCTGCTGTCTTCCGGAGGTTGTAGGGAACAAACACTACCAACCAAAACAAATCCCCACCCAGATCTAAGTGACGTGGGTAAAAAGACTTCAGACGACGAAGATACTTGCGGGGGTTCCGGTACATCACATTTCTGTTTGTCACACAGACGTCAACTGTCAAACAGCACTAACTCCAGTGTTTCATATAAACACTCGGACTTTTCTGAATCCGACGACGAAATAACGGTTTCATGAAGCCGTTTTATTGGTGTCTAATTTTGTTTCTAGGTTCAAAGGAGTGTTTGTAGCAACCTTTTCCACATAATTTTGTATTTAATCATTTGGAAGTTCGGCGTAAAATGAAAGCGTTTGCTGTGTCGCACAGCTTTTATAGAACTGTACAGTTTTGTACAAATATTTTCGTATGGATATTTTATACCAAGAATTTTGAGTTGTGTCGCATAGCATTTTTTAATTGTAGTATGTCTAATTTATACGAATTGTTTTCTGTGTTCCACATTGTATTCATACGTTAATGTTAATAATGTTTTCTGTGTTTGCAAATAAATTGTAAATATAAGCGTGTTTATGGGTATAAATGTTTTTGTTCCACATTTTATACTATTATATACTATTTATAGATATTCTAGGGGACAGATTTATATTCATTTTCGCTTAGCGCTTTAGAAATAAATCACTCCACGCACGCAACACTAATATATATACAGTATATGTATATACATTACTCTAAAATGTACAGTAGATAATGCAATTTGCTAGCAATAATTAGCATGTAAAGTGTTGTGATATATTTCACTATTTGCCTACTGTAAATTTAGTCAACAATTAAATTCTGTAATTTTTATTAAACAATAATTACAGTACTGTAATTGCACTAATTTGCATCACAACAAATATTAGACAACTGTACAAAAATTTGCAATTCATAAAACATTTTTGCTTTGTTTACAAACAAAAGTGACTGTGTTGTAAAAGTATACAATAATTTTGAAATTAAAATATACAATCTACCACATTTATATTTCTGAACTGTAAATTTATTACACAACTGGACCCACATTGGAGTTGTCTTCATAGGCTAAAGTCTTTTCTGCAGTGGACAAAATGTGTTATTAAAATAGAAGTTATTAGGCAAGACTGATAACAATATACAAACAAAAATATTTTGTTTGATCCAGTTAACAAGCATTACAACGCTTACTTCTTGATAAAGCACAACTTCTATTTACAAGGTGTAGCTAGAGGAGAATAATTCGGAGGCAATGGATGGCCGATGACAGACCAAGGCAGAGCTGAAGGGACGAGGAAGCTGTAGCTGAAAACATGGCTGCAGGGTCAAAGGGCTGAGGCGAAGTCCAGAACTCGGAGACAGGAGAAGACAATGAGGGATCCTTCAGCCATGATGATGTTGGTAGCTGGCAGACCTGCAGCTCAGCTACTGCACAGATGGTGGGGTGAGGGTGAGCAGAGGGGTTGTCAGCTGACAGCAGCGGTGTGGCTGATTCAATATGGCAGGCAAATTCAGACATGAGTAGTGGGTGAGGGAAAATCTTGATTCAACAATCTGATACCAGAATACAAGTCTATGAGACCAAATGTAGGCTCACCTTCAGTGTTTGTGCAGTGGGTAAGCCTCCCTCATCACAGTCATCCACGACAAGCTCTACTGCCAGCTCACGCACCTGGTCTGACGACATCGGCTCAGGATCAGAGGCGATTTTACTGCCAGCTCACGCACCTGGTCTCGTCACCAGCTCAGGTTTTGGAGGGCTGAGTCTGCTGCAGGGGTCAGCAGGATACTAGTATCAACTTAAAGGCCAGAAGACTCAGTCAAGGACCTTCCCCAGATAGCTGCGCTTTGGTAGCATTGTTGAGTTTATTGTGTTACAAGAAGCAGAGGGGGTAGATTTGGAATGTAAATTCCAAAAGTGCTATAAATTTGCTAGTGTAGTCCTAGTGTTGTAGTGTTGTGACAATATCCTCTGGCAACACATAAAAGTGAAAGACATAATTGAAGAGGAATTTAGCTGTTTCTAAAGCTGTGGGTAGTTTAAATAATGGCATTAACCAGCATGGATTAGAGAACTGATCAATCACTGTTAACATAATGGTGTTACGTTGAGAGGCCTGGAGATCAGTGACAAAATCAATACAATTGTTGACATAAGCAATTATTTTGGCTTATGACAGTAATTCCTGGATGTCCAGAACAGTTTTTTTGTACACAGAACTAGTCTGACATTTCAAACAAAGTCAGACAGGTTGGGTCTAGGATTTAGGGATGTCAGTCATTATGTTCTATTGAAAAAAGCACAGATCACTAACAATGACTAATTAGTTGTGAAATATATTTAAGTAGCTTAGTAGTTGTACCAACATCTGCATGCATGAAGCAAAGCTCCACAATTGCCGGACAGTGCCAGCATATCCCTAACTGTGTACCGCTCTCCAGCTAGCGGGGAAAATTAGCCTTTTGTGGTGATGTTGACATGCCACCTTCATGGTCGGCTGGGTCCGGCTACTCAGTCTCCCGCTATACTGCCGTTACAATGGAATGATGCCTGTGGCATGATCTCAAAAAAATCTTTGTGGAGCAGAGATAAGAACAGCTGGACAACCGACGGTTACAGGAGAAGGAGAACATGGGTGCCTTCGCTACTGACATCCAGGTGTACATGCGGAATGGCTGCACTACCTTCCAGTGAAGGAGGAGCTGAGCTTCCATGCTGTCCTCTAGGGCCTCACACCTGAGCAGCTCTGCCAGGGTGTCCACCTGGCAGCACCCAAAGATCCCAAAGATCAGGCCAGGGATGTCAAGGAGAGGCCGTTGTGTTACAGTCGCTGTCCAGACACCAGTCGCCCCACGAAAACGACAGAGACGCTTCTGGGAATTTTGGGGCTCTTGATAATCTCCAGGGAGGAACCATCAATGTTCAGTGGAGAATGGTCACTCTGTGCTCGTCTAAAGTCAACAACCATCTTTTTAGTTTTGTCAATATTTAGAAACAGGTTGTTGACTTTACACCGGGCAGTTAGCTTTTGCACCTTCTCTCTGTATGCTGACTCGTTGTTCTTGCTGATGAGACCACCACGGTCATGTAATCTGCGAACTTGATGATGTGATTCGAGCTGTGCATTGCTACACAGTTGTGAGTTAGCAGTGTGAACAGCAGCGGATGGCATTACCGTGGAGCAGTTTGGATGATACGCAAACTGCAGAAGGCCTTATGACGAGCCTTTTATCACGATGGGTGTGAGTGCAATGGGACGATAGTTGTTGAGGCAGGATACTGATGATGTCTTCAGCACAAGGAGGATGGTGGTTGTCTTAAAGCATGTAGGAACACTGGCATTGCTCAGAGAAATGTAAAAGATGTTGGTGAAGACATCTGTTAGCTGTTCTGCACATTCCCTGAGCACTTTACCAGGAATGTTGTCTGGTCCAGCATATTTCCGTGGGTTCCGTGGGTTGCTTAGAGTACGCCCCACATCAGCGGTTGTTACACAAAGCACCTGGTCATTCATTTTCTCATCATTAAGTAGTTCTGTGCCTCAAACTTAGCATAGAAGCCATTTTGCACATTTGGGAGGGAGGCGTCAATGCTACAGGTAGGTGAGATCTTGTAGTTTGTGATCATCTAAATGCCCTGCCACATGTGGAGAGTGTCTCCACTGTCCTGAAAGTGGCTGTGGATTCTCTGGGCGTGTGCACGCTTTGCATCTCTAATGGCTCGGGACAGTTCAGCCCCTGCTTAAGGCCATCTTGTTCCCTCCTCTGAAGGCAGAGTCCCTGGACTCGGAGTCACACAGCTTTGCAGTCACTCACAGCTTCTGGTTGGTGCGTTTAGTGATGGTCTTAGAGACATGACATTATCAATACACTTACTGATGTAGCCGGTCACTAATGATGTACAGGTCCTTTTCAGAAAATTAACATATTGTGATAAAGTTCATTATTTTCTGTAATGTACTGATAAACATTAGACTTTCATATATTTTAGATTCATTACACACAACTGAAGTAGTTCAAGCCTTTTTATTGTTTTAATATTGATAATTTTGGCATACAGCTCATGCAAACCCAAAATTCCTATCTCAAAAAATTAGCATATCATGAAAAGGTTCTCTAAACCAGCTATTAACCTAATCATCTGAATCAACTAATTAACTCTAAACACCT
>JBAJNP010012415.1:0-13434 GCA_036877545.1 Yasuhikotakia modesta | reverse complement strand
GGTGACAGTAGAGACAAAAATCTATGTAAACAATTAATATACACCCTATATACCCTATATCTTTATATATTGATATATACCCTGTATGCAACATATACCCTATATCTTTATATATTGATATATACCCTGTATGCAACAGATACCCTATATCTTCATATATTGATATATACCCTATATGACCTATATACCCTGTATATGATATTTAAACACACACACACATACACATCTAAAAGTGAACTCTCACCTGTAATAATCCTCTTTACAGTAAATGCCTCCATCCTTCGCGAAACACGTCAGTTCAGACCCCAGGGCCAGTTCACACTCACAACACTTCAGGCAGCGCAAATGCCACGATTCACCCACCGCCAGCAAGTAAAATCTGTCCGAGATGTTACCGCCACACCCGGCGCACAACGCGGCCTTCTGCGGACCCACGGAGGGCATCGTCTTCAAAACAACATGACATGGAAAAACAAGGAAATAAGAGAAAGCTGAGGATTAAAATATACCCCAGTTATTTAGTCGCAACAACATCAGCTCTAACTAAACGAAACTATTTAACTATTACGCGTTTACTTGTTAGTTTAATGTTTTACAAAGACTCGGTTTGGATAATTTAGCTACTTTATAAAATGTTATGCATGTATCCTATATTTGGGCTTTTTAGTTTATTCTTATTATAAGCTATAGATAAATTACTATTGTTTACTATATTACATATATTACATATAACAGCTACATGACAATGTAAAGTAATACGCAACTATAATAACTTTTTGATTTCACTAAACTACTATGTGATCAATGCTATTGTTGTTCATTAAAATATGCAGATAGCAAAACATTCATGTGTGTATTCGTCCACATATTTGAAATATATTTTAAAATAATCCCAATAATTTAATCTGTCCAGTTTAATCCGTTTTATCCATTTGGGATATTTTGCATCATTTCTTAAACTTGGTGACAATATAAACTGATGATCTAACGCTAGAAACTATTTTATTGCATCGTTTTATTGAATTCGTTTGTATGTTGTTTGCCTAAAAGGCGCCGTTCCCAGCAAATAATCCGTTCACTTGGAAAAATCCCCAAACCTCACCGTTCCTCTCCCGTTAATCTGAACGCTCTTCGCCAGACGAGACTCCGTTTCAGATCTCCTCTCCATCTCCTCCATGATGCCTTGAATTTGTTCCCCAGATATGCCGTGGAAAAGCATGGCTGCGGGACGCAACAGAACATCCGCAGGGCTCTGTGCTACCAAAGCCAAACCCAGAGTTAGATGGAGAACCCAAGAACGGTTCTTGGAGGCAGGAACCGGTGCGCGTCTCCAATGACTTCTCCAACTGTAGTCCCTGCGATTTAAGTCAAACCAGAAGTATGGATATAACATTAATAGACGAAGCTTCAAAAGGTGCGTTTTCAGATATAATCCCAACGTCCTGCTGCGGGTCCGAATGCGCGCCCCTTTGGGACCTTGTTGGGAATCCAGTGTCCTATTTGTGAAGACAGCAAACGCCTGTCCAGCTCGGGTATCTGGGTAGGAGGAGTTTCTCCATCCAGTGTCACATCCAAGTCTATCCACCTACAAAGACTGTCAGTTTCTCCTCAAAGCGATATAGCCTTGCGTTTATTTTGACGCTGTGTCACTATTAACGTTCCCAGATCATGTCTGCTTACAACGTTTGCTTCTTCTACGTCTTATTTAAAGTTAATAGTGGATAACTGAGAAATTTGATGGAGTTTATTACAGTTATTTATTTCATAAGGACGGGCCTTTATAAGCCAGTTTACTGATGAAAGCGTTTAATATTACGTGTAGGAATACGTTTAGATACAAGACGCGTTATTGCATTGCTACAAAAAGGTAGAAATATTGACTTTTGTTGTGTGTTTGCAAGAGAAATAAGCAGTTGTTTGGATACTTTATTTTTTTACATGTCAAACGCAAAATGCCACGTTAACAGTATATTTGTCTGTATAATGTTACATCTTCAAGCTATTTGTTAGCTATGGTATTTTGCTTTATTTTTAATATTAAAAGCATTCGTTGGATTACAAACAAACGATTTTAAAGCAGTTTCTCTATTATTGTCTTACAAGCAAAAGCAAATTCAGTCCCACGTGCAGCTAGTTTTTACGCCGTACTAAACCGTTTTAAGCGTTTGCTTTCCACCTAAACGAATAATAGTGTCACCGTTCAAATTTAGGAAAGGTCAACATTTTAAAAGATTTTTGCAAATCTTATTCATCTACAGCTTATATTATTACATAAAGTACAATATAGATCCCATCGTCCGATGCAGTAATGTATGTTTTTTCCATACATTATTTTCCGTTCTGCACGCGTAACTTTCATACCAGTCGGAAATACACTGGACTCCCCCTCGCCATTTACGCACGAACAACGTAGCTTCTCAATAAGGAAAACCATCTTCTAACCAGTTTCATTTATCCCAGATGATGAGAAACAACAGTGAAGATGTTTTACCGTGAGCCGGTGGACGATTCAACCCCGGCTTTGCGGTGCGGAAGGACAGATGATGTCTACGGCGAAGGGCGGCGGTGGGACGGGAACGATCCCACCGGCAGATGGGGGCTGTTCCGTGTTTTTTGCCTCCCAACATTCCTGCCAGTTACACAACAAATCCTGCAGATAATACAAGCGCAAATATGCATCATAATCTTACGTATAGGACAGTCTTCCCAGTTCTGGTGCCCTCAGCAGTGCGCATTATGGATGTGTCCCTAATCTAACGCACCAATTTATCAGCTCACCAGGGGAGATTCTATCACCCCAATAGGGGGTGTCAAAAACGGGAGACATCGATGTGCAGTGAGGGGGGCTAGGGTGGGCTGGGGTGGGTTAACCAAGATTGGGAAACACGTGCGTACACACAAGGCCCTGTTGGGAATATGTTGGAAACGTGAAAACATTCTCATAACGTTTGGCAGCTTTCACTGGACCTACACAAAGGTAAAGACACTTTTGAGGTTATAATCATTTAACACAGAAACGTATATTAAATATGAAGTTATATATTTAAATATTTAACTATTTTATTTTGGATTTACCGTCTTCGTGTTCGTCAAAAGTCGTGATGGGAAACAACTGAAAATGGGAATAGCGAGGGACAACAATATTGTTTAAATATGACGATAAGCTGGATGCTTAAAGAACTGGAAATACAATGATTTTGTGGTGGGGAAAGTAAACCTGAGATACAAACATAATCTTGAGTCTAACCATTAACTCACAGAAGAAATGAGAAAAGATCTTACCAGATGTTTGACTGAACTCTTCAATGCCAGTAGGAGTTTCCTCGTTTTTTCATGGAGAGGCTAGTCAGGAGTAACCAACTGTCTGCATTTTCAATGCAGTTTTTTTTGACATAAGACATGAAATATTTCCATGAAGACATTTGAGGAAGTACAGTCATTTTAATTGGCTTACAAATACTGAAAAGAGCAACTAATCCCATATTTAATACATGCAATTTAATGTTTCTTATATGGTATATAAAGCAATAATATACAATAATACAGTATCAAGTATTTCGTATAAAATGTATTTTCTACGTTAAAACAGTGTTTTCCTGATGTAACATTTAGCAGGTTGTCAGAAAAGATCACCAATAAACAATATTGATATTATTTGCAGGAAAATTTCCGCATGGAATTGATTTGACAGAACAGCATTGATATGCATCAACTTTAAACGGGAACGCACGTTAAATAAAGTTCAAACGAACGAGCCGTTCATTCAATGCACATTCACGTTCAATGCTAAACGTAAAACAACGAGTTGAACGTTTTCTTCTTAGCTGGATCCTTCACGTTAACTTGTCCGTACGGACACTGTGGATAAAAACGAGACGTGTAGAAGTTAATATATGGGTAGAATTGGGGTTCATAATAGGTATCATCTAATTTATTAAACGTCAATCACATGTTAAAAATCACATTTAGTGTGATTTATAACTAGTATAAATGTACATTGGTGATCAAGGAGTAACTCTATACCACAGGAAGCAGAGACTACATACATGTCTGCAGGCGTTTCCACAACATTTTCCTCTTTTCTTGTGGGAAACTTCGGTGAAGACCGTGTAACCAGTGATGGGATCAATGTACGTTTCCTTTCGGCTCTGTGGACAGACACTGTTATCATTTTAATACGATTAAGACAATTAAAATCGATCATAAAATCAAATCTTGTTTATGCATCATAGTAATACAACAACAGTTACCAAACTACCTCATATCTGTTTAAAACATAAACATTATACACAAATAACACAATATAACAATCAAATGTTGCAACAGATACGAGAAAATACCTTCAAAATGTAAAAACATTTACTTTCAGTTTCATATTAGATCTGTCTGACAGAAACCGAGAGACTTTTCCACAGTCTAACAAATGCTTGCATGCAGTTTTTATGGTTGGAAAAGTAAGATAAGTTTCTAACAATGACCTGGTAGATTTTTCCAGCCAAAAAGCTAAAGTGACCACTATGTTTTTGTTACCTAACAGGGTAAACCTAGGAGAAAATGTCCTGTTTTATCAAGCAGATTTGGTGAACGTCTGGGAACCATAGCTGAAATCTGTGAATCTCCACGATACTGACACCAAACCAAAACGCGTATTAACTTACCTACTAGTCATACTACTAGTTTATACTATACGTGTTCTGCTGTTTACCTTGCATGCGTCCAGGTGGAGTTTGTGAATGAGTCTTTCGTCATCTGAAAGCGACGGCGTTGCGTTTCCTCCTTGCGCAGTTTGTGAACGAGGCTGTCCGTCGCCTCCCGCAACATCTGACATCCTTATGCTCCGTTTACAAAGTTTTAAACGCGTTGCTCTTAAAAGTCTGCTTGAATGAACGCAAAACATGACCTGTCACGTCATTGCATGCGACACACGCCAAGCTGCTTTAACTTTATGTGGCGCAACAGGCGTTTATGGGCCACCTGTGTTGGACTGTGGAATTGCAACTGGAAAAACTCGTTTTACTTTCAATGTCACACCAACATGCAATTTCAGTGTGTAAACGTTACAAATGCATTATGAATAAATAGCTAAACTATGCTGAAGGTTTTGCAAAGTTTGCATGCATGTGTAATGAGTTGAGTTTCTGCTTTCATAGGTTAGTAATGTAAAACGTTCATGAACGTTTCGTGTGTTGTGATGTGTGTTTTAAATATATTAAAATGCATTTATTCTGTTGTTGAAACACCAAACGCACACGACTGGCTATTGTTTTAAAATGCATTTCTGAAGTAACAGGTTTAAGTGACCGGACCTTTATAACCTATTATAAAGACCAACACAACTTGTTTTTTTAAACAAGTGGGTGGTGTGAATTTAAACTTCCTTTGTCTTGCCACAAGAAACTTTTATGACTGTTTATCATAAAAACAGGCTGTTTTTAGCTTTTGCAAATGCGCTTTACATGTATAATGTATATTAAATATAATAAATGTTGTTGCATTGGTTACACATGTAGGAAGTAAACAACACGGGACTAAGAGTTCCGTTCAAAGACGTGCGCAAAATGTGCAAGTCTGCATAACTTTGCATGCGTGCATGCATGCAAGACAACATGCATGCATCCTTGCATGTTTATCCATCAATAAATGTCACTTATTATATAAGCATTTGCATAAACAGCTACACTTACAACTGCGCTCGCTCACTGTAGTGCGCGCGCACACGTGCACGCGACATCCAGGCGTGAACGTCACCACCAATGACGTTTCAATGCAGGATCATTGCCGAGGGGAACCGAAACATTTTCGCTACGGGAAGCGTCACCGGCGAGCGAGCCATCGCGCCGACGGAGGCAGCAATGCCGCGACGCGTCCGGTAGCGGGTAAGCAGAAGGTACGGAGACGTTGCGTTCCGTTCCGTTCCCCGCGGGTCGCGCGAGCCGCCGCTGACGCGATGCTGTAGTCATGGACAGCAGGATCAAGTGAGTCCGCGTTTGTTTTGTGTAAACGTTGTGGAAATGTCTCGTAATACGGTCTGAAATGAGCGTTAACGGCAGTAAATGAACGTTAGCCCGTTAGTTGGCTAATTGTTTAACTAGCAGGTCTAGCTGACCGGTTAGCTTTCCACCTAATGCTAACTAGCCTAGCCGCATTCCTCACGTCCTTTAAAGCACTTGTCAGCTGTATTTATATATTGCAATTTGCTGAAATGAAACATTGTAAACTAGCTAAACTGTAAAGCTTGTAAACTACTGAACTAGCGTAACTAGTCCGCTGTAAACACTAAGTTACTGATTCACAGATATAAACATACATATGCTTTGATGATTTAAAACTTGACTGGTGTTGTTTTAGACACATGCATGGTAAATAATAACAACTGGGGTTGGAGTTTGAAAGCTTGAGTTTGAAAGCTTGAGTTTGAAAGTTTGAGTTTGAAAGTTTGAGTTTGAAAGTTTGAGTTTGAAAGTTTGAGTTTAAAAAAGCTTGAGTTTGAAAATTTGAGTTTAAAAAAGCTTGAGTTTAAAAAAGCTTGAGTTTAAAAAAGCTTGAGTTTAAAAAAAGCTTGAGTTTAAAAAAAGCTTGAGTTTAAAAAAAGCTTGAGTTTAAAAAAGCTTGAGTTTAAAAAAGCTTGAGTTTAAAAAAAGCTTGAGTTTAAAAAAAGCTTGAGTTTAAAAAAAGCTTGATTGTGAAAGTGTAAAGTTTAAAGTGTAAAGTGTAAAGTTTAAAGTGTAAAGTTTAAAGTGTAAAGTTTATGTTTGGTAAGTTGGGTTTGTTTCGGTTTGTTTCAGCCAAAATCCTGCGAGAACGTTTGATCTGGCGCTACAGGTCGCGTGTCCATCGTCTGAGAATGAAGGTGAGGGTTCAGTTCTCATTTTAAACACGTTTTGCATTATGCAAGTTCATTTGCGATTTGTCCTCCGCAATGGTGTCTTTATTTTAAAGTGTTTGGTTGGATATGAACGCATGTTTTTAAACGCATATGTGGTCTTTGTGTGTTTACAACACACAGTTTTGAATGTATAACCGTACAGCAGTTACTTCTGTAAATATATTATTGTGTAAAATATTTTATATGCAAATTTTGAATTAATACATAAATGATCCATTTGTGCAATATTTTACTTATTAATTCAAAACTTGTGTGTGTGTGTTTGGCTTGTGTGTGTGTTGGGCTTGTGTGTGTGTGTGTTGGGCTTGTGTGTGTGTGTGTGTGTGTGTGTGTGTGCGTTGGGCTTGTGTGTGTGTGTGTGTGCGTTTGGCTTGTGTGTGTGTGTGTGTGTGTGTGCGTTTGGCTTGTGTGTGTGTGTGCGTTTGGCTTGTGTTGGTCAGTTTGTAACTGCCACCAACAACATTACAGGAAATTATCTTTTGCTGTAGTATTATTGTTTTTACTTTCATTTCCTTTTGGGCCGCACAAAGTACTCTTAAACACAGTTTCGGTGGTGTTGCAAGTTTCATAATGTGTCATTGCACCTACCTTTGTACTCTATTAGCAGCCTTGTTTTAATTTTCTGCACTAATATAGCTACGTTGAGGGTAAATGTTCAGTAGTGTTTATTTACACTGGAGGTGGGATTTATATGCCCCCCTTCAAAATGAAATGGGAAACAAATGGAAAGATCTTATTTCCTGTAGCACAGGTCTGAAGTTGATAAGCCTAGCGTAGGTGACTTATTTTAGCCAGCGCTAGAAGATAAACACATTGCCAGTGTTCTGGCAATTTTTTGTCTGTATAGAAATATAAGAGAATTCTGCAGGGAATGCCGCTACCTGTATACCTGTTTTTAAAGTATTATAGAGCCTCGTTCCCATATATGCAAAATATTGCATTCAGTTTTAAAAAAAACTGCACCTTCTTGCAATAAAAACTGCATTTCTGTGGCAAGTTTGTACGGATCATGCCGGATCATGTTGTAAAATGCGTAAATGTAAATAGCACTAACTAACAAGCCTTTGCAGAACATTTGCATATGCGGTGGGCCGTCTCGTAGGAGAACCCACCCTTGCCCTGTCCCCTCATTAATATGCATGAGTTCTGAACGGTTGCTGATTAATGCTGTCTGTCAATGTCTTACAGATCCGACAGTGCTGTGGAAGTTCCCTCAGGACTTTGGAGACCAGGTTGGAGACAGAAGATCTTTTTTCTCTTTACCCACCTCCCCTCCTTTGTAGCCCACCAGACCCCCTTCTGCTCCTAAAGGCCTCCTCTCTTCAACCCCGTCTTGTCCTTCACTCACTCTGGATACAAGGATTCAAAGTGTTTATTGTCATATGCACAGTGAGGAAACCAAGTTTCCCTGTGCAATGAAAGCTTACTTTGCTGTTCTCAATAAATGCCACATGCATTAGTAACAACATACATTAAGGTGACAAAAGTAAATGGTCGAACTAATATAGTTCACTAATACAATGCGTTACATGGTTCAGTAGACTGTCCACAAGGAATAATATATTCAGTAGACTGTAAACCTATGTACACATGACAATACAAGTAATACAATACAAGACAGAACAAGACAGTACAACAGTGCAACGTTAGTGCAAAAAAAAAAAAGGCATGTGCAAAAAAAACTGTGACGTGCGCAAAACTGCTAGCACTAACTAGCATAGCTATGTAGTAAATTGGACGCCAGGGACCAATAAACAATTTCATTGTTTGTATAAGAAAACTTGATGACAAAACAACACTGTTGACCAATTAGAATCAAGTATTCCAGAGAACGGTGTGATAAACTTGATTACGAAAGTTAGCAAAGAAATGACTAGCAAGACTGCACACCACTTTTTTTGTTTAGAAGAGGCAGAATTTAAAAAATGATGATCTGCGATAGAAGAATTGAAATGTTTTTGTGTGTTTGTGTTGTTTTTGTGTAGTTCAGTTTCTGTGTATTTTAGCTGTAGAAGAAGAAGCAGGTTTGGGACAGAGTTCAGTGTTGTGGTTTTTACACGTTCTGTTTTAGTGTTTGCTTGGTCTCCACAAGTCTCCAGACACGAGCTTCTTTTAGCACACATAGCAAGTTTGACTTTCTTGTGAACTCATGACTCATCTTCAGAAACCATTTGCTTTACCTACAGGAACGGTGAAGTGAGAACATTTGTGAAGAACCTTGATATTGAAGATCAACAGATGTAGAGTGCAGTAAATTAGCCTTTGCTGCCTTCTCAGGGTCTTCTCAGCGTCTTCTCAGGTTTAAGAATTGTATGGTAGCACACTGTAAAGTAAAGCCCTTCTGAGTTTAGTGTGTTAAAATCTTGTTGGTTTCTTTGCTTCATGAGGGCCAATATTATGACTAATTTGTAGCTTTTGTTGTCTTTAAAAAACAGTATAGTTTTTGTTTTTCCCTTTCATAATATGGAATTTTATTTGAACTTTGTCAGAGATATACATATATTTAGACTAAATTGCAGTGTGTCTCCGGTAAAGTTTCTACCTGTCTTGTTTGGTGACACAATGGTTTCCAGTTTAAGATATGTACAGATGGATTTGCCTTTTCCAAGCCAACGTAACGGCTCACATTGAGTCGCCTCATTACCAGGATTAAGTTCTTTTCCCTCTTTGTACAGCTCCTGAAATACTTTTTCATCCCCCAAATTAGCCAGCATATGGCTACGGCAGCTCAGTTGCCTCAGGGCGTCTTTGTTTATCTTCTCATTGTTGCGGAGGGTGATGACAGTTGTAGGCCGTGGATTGGGTGGAGGGGTCACTCCACCCCAGGGGAGTGGGGTGAGCAAGAGAATAAGGGAGAGGATGGTGGATTATGGAAATATGAATTGATTCTTCCGCTAGCTGGTAGAATAGAGACTGTAAATGAGGGGAGAACAGACTGGAAGCTGGAGCGGAGGTTGGGGATGTATGGAACGAAACGGGTCACCTAAACATGACGTGGTCCAGCTACAGAGCTGTATGTATTTGAACATGAGCTTGGCTTTTGCTAGTGAAGCAGACTTAGTTTGGATTAGGTGGAACATTTATTGACTAGATCTCATTGTGGGATTTGCCCAATTTGAAGCAGTTTAAGAAGTTAACAGTTTACGAAACGATAGCTTATCAGTAGCAGATTATAAGCAATACATTGGTAACTTGTGCCTCAAAGCCTTTCCTTGCTTTCTTACAGGTATGTTTTGCAGTCTAGATGGGTGTGTTGCAAGTCCTGTGTTTGTCTTTTATCTTAACAGGAAGTTTTATTTAGAATTATCTACTGTAGTGACACTAGGGTTTTGCTAATTATGATGACACTTTACAGTAAGGTTTCATTTGTCAACATATTATATATTTGTAGTAATTTCTAGATTGCTTGTGGCCCACAGGCTTATTAGGTAACCGTGTTACCTAAATTGGTTATTGTTGGTAATAATTAACAAAGGAAGAAGTGAAAAGGTCATGTCTTAGGGTCAAGAAGATTAAGTTATTCCAAGAGATAATCATATGGTAGGTTTGTAACCTTGACCTTAACATCCGTGAGGTACAGTATTGCTTAGTATACTGTAGGGAATATTGCAACGCTAACATCACATTCCGAGCCACCAGCAGACTGCCGTTGACATGATGGATGCTAAAGAGTCTCCAGATTCACTCGTTCCTCCATCTCCTTAGCGAGGCAGCTGAGTGAAGCTACAACTCATGCAACATAGCGAGAAACTGAGTCCCCAGAGCATCGTGGGGCTAATATCAGTCTCGCTTTGACACCGTGTACAATCTTAAGCCTGACATTTTTATGACTGGTAGCTTTTCCCTCACCATTGCACTAAGACCACTTTGTTACCAATAGCATCTGATTACTCTAACCTTAAGATCTGAGCAGAGCCTTAAGATCTGTTAGCAGTGTACTTGAAAAGATCTTCTGCATTAGATGCCTTAGACATTGAGTTAAGACTTTCTAAAGTGTTTCTTAAAACGGGATATTTTCACAGGGTCGCACATTCTCAACGAATGTGGAACAGAACGACAGGTCATGCATCGTTTTTAGTTCCCCCTGCAACCAGAGTTTCACTCCAGCTACTGAACTGAAATTAAGAACTTGTAGGTTGACCTCTGTTTGCACCTTGTATTTCCTGCCCGGAACTGTCGGTCATTGTGTTGAATGCCTTTCAGTATTTAAAATAGCATCACCAAGCATACCTTGAGAACTACTAGAGTTGGAACTGGTACCTTGACCCATGGTACTAGAAGAACTTGTGCTAAAAACTACAACAGAGGAAGAAACTTATTGTCATTAAGCTTTGTCTCTCTCTGTCTCTCTCTCTCTCTCTCTCTCTCTTTCACTCTTTCACTCTTTCACTCACTCACACACACACAGCAGTGTTGAGCTCATCTGCAGACGTGTTGTAATGTCTGATGTTTGTTTCAGGAGGTCCTGCACACGGTCCCTAAGTTCTGCTTCCCGTTTGACGTGGAGAGGTAAGCTCCGCCCACAATCACCTCCGTCACGTGACGTGTGTGTACTGTTGTGTCGTTTATGTGTGTGTGAGTTCACTTCCTCCCAGTTAAAGCTGTACTGGTGCCATCTAGTGGAAAGGAACAACACCAACTATAAAATAAAGCTTTAGTTTAATAGAAAGATTCTGCTTTTGTAATTACTATGGTTTCATAAATCTTAGTGATTGAAGCAAAATATAATGTATAATGATGAATAGTGTTTCAAGTTGCAATTTTAATTTTAAACCATAAGCTGTTTCTTAAGGTAAAACTAAACCGCTGGCGCTTGACGTTTAATACTCATAGATTTTATTACGTTATTAAACAAAATGTGTATAGAACGGTATGGCTGAATCAAAGAAAACTGACTAAAAATGTATTGTGTGTGTGTGTATGTGTGTATGTGTGTGTGTGCGTGTGTGTGCGTGTGTGTGTGCACGCACAGAGTGTCTCAGTCTCAGGTGGGCCAGAACTTCACGTTTGTTCTGACAGACATCGAGAGCAAACAGAGATTTGGTTTCTGTCGATTAACATCCGGCTGCAGGGTCTGCATCTGTTTGCTCAGGTAAGAGATTGTAGCTTAACGTCGCAACTGTTGTATTTTTGTTCGTTTGCCTAAACCGCCACGTTTATTAATACAAATCTGTTTAGTTATTCAGAGCAGCACAACTGGGACAGATCGTAATTGTTTGTCTCCGTCTACACGATATTGACATATAATCGCCTGGGTGTCTTGTTTTTTCCCCTCTTTCGCTTCCCTCATTATTCCGGCGCTCAGAGATGCTTCATCAATAATTATACATGAAGCTCAATGTATAATTATTATTGAGGCCATGCTAATTCATTTGCTAATTCATTTACATGCTAATTCATTTGATGTGATGTAAAAAGTTCAGTTTGCATGGCTTAATTCATTCATAATAAGAAACGGATTTAAAGTTTGTTTCTTTTTTTTATATAATGTAATGTAGATACTACTTAGTAGATACTTTAACTCATTCTGAGTTTACAGTCCCACTCTCCGGCTGAACGTAAAACAAACGTTATTAAAGCAGTTTGTGTACGTGCGATTGTTGAAGCGCTGGGACCATAAACTTGTCACCTAAGCTTACAGGAGGAAGTTGTCTAATGAGAGAAACGGTTTTATGTAGCTTTGCGGGTTTAGTCCAGGCCATACAGACCTGGTTTGTGGAAGGAGGGAAGTCGAATTTGTTAGTGTTTGCTTGTAAGCCACAGATAAGTCCGTTTATTCTGAATAAACGCAGCGCTGGAGAAGCTAAAGGGGTTGTTGAGATTGGTGATGAATGTTCTTGTATCAGATGGTTTGCTAAATACAAACACAGTTCGCGGCAAAGAGGTTGTTCTCTGTTTCTGTGCTCTGCACAGGCTCAGAGGAAAACTGAACATTTGCATTAACACGCATAGTTGTGTTCTGTTGTGTGTTAATTCCAGTCCGCTGGTGGACTCGCTGACCCATGGAAGGATATAAAAGACTTTTACTCTTTAACAAACCAAGCGCTGCGAAGTCTGGGATCAGACCTTATGAAACTTTGTCTTATTATAAAAGAAAACTATCTTTATCTTGTTACATCTCTGCCAATTAAACTAAGCAAGTAAAAGTAACAAACAAAAGTTGAAGGTCTTTGTCCGAATGGAATAGCTGATGTAATCGTGCATCAAGTGTGAGATTTCAGGCCTGTTTGCGTGTTGCAGTCACGCTCACGGACCAGAAAAGAAAAGCCAGGACGCATTTTATCACCCGGTTGCATAACAAAATAAATTGTGTGTGTGTTCTTGCAACCTTCAAGCTAAAACAACACATTGGCTGCCTTCCATCTTTTAATTTTTGTCAGCTTTGCTAACATTCTGTCTCTGCGTTTCAGATACTGCCCGTATCTCCTGGTGGGTTATTGTGCGATTAGTTACTACACAGCAATGCAAATAATTAAATTGTTTCATAAATTTATTTAAGAACAAAGTCACACAGCTTTAAAAGGTTCACATGGCGACTTGGCGCACAA
>JBAJNP010012414.1:0-13436 GCA_036877545.1 Yasuhikotakia modesta | reverse complement strand
TGCTAATCGTGTGTACTGTTTTGAAAACACGGGCCCTGTTTCAAAAATTGTGCGTAAGGCAATCCAAAAAAACAATAATATTTAAATGACTAATTTTCTATAGGCTGGTCAGACTCATGCCTGCTAGAAGCCACATCCCCTTGAAATGAAAGTTGTGTGCGTTTGTGAGGTTGATTTTGCCTTCATTGTGGAGACTAAGTGCCCCCACAAGACCTGTTAAACTTGAGGTCAGCTATGATGTGGGGGGAGGCAAATGGTCCCCGGGAGGAAAGCAATGCAGTGTAATGAAGATACTAAATGAAGTCTTAATGAAAATGAACATGTATTTAAAAAAATCTTAATAAACATCTTTAAAGGTTTTTGTGTCAGGAGATAATATCAGGGGCCAGACATTATTTTAAAATATTCTTAATGTGTGTGTGTGTGTGTGTGTGTGYGTGTGTGTGTGTGTGTGTGTGTGTGTGTGCGTGTGTGTGTGTTACAATAATAATAATTATTCAACCTTACAAACCATTAATTTGGGGAGATGGGGGAGGGACTAAAACATACAGAAAATAATTCATATAAACAGGCATGGATGTATTATATGCATTGTATAAAGTTTACTTACAATTAGTATTATTGTTGAAAAACAGAAGTCATTGGCAGTGTTGTCCACAACCTCCAAAACAATAAACATCCTTCTTGGTCCACTACTGTCACACACAGCCACGCAAACTATATAGTATATTCATATACTATAGTATATATTATATTAAAATTCATGCAAAGCATTTGAAACGCCCTTTCCATTCCGTTTATTTTCTACATTTATGTACAATATTAATTTTTTATGCCAGTTTAATAAATGCCGGGAATAAACTCATGCAAGCCAATTTTCAAGGAGCCGCTTGTAGAAACATCAGTAAGAGTCTCGTTGCAGAAATCACAAGCGCTGCCGATATGACAGGCAATGTAAAGCCAATCCAGTTGTTTGTAAACCATGAATGAGTGACACTCACGCATAACCGCAGAACGATCGGCGTATGATATCAAAGTGCCACTGCTGCGATTCGCTCCCTCGGTATTTTAATACGCCAATCGATCTGATCGGCACCAATGTAATCGGACCAGTTGTTATACATTGAAACTAGCATTGTTTGCACAGCAGAGGGTGCAGTTTTTTTTTTTGGTTCTGACGAATGCGTGAACTTCAAATAAATGTTTCTTTAATTATGAAGGTTGCGTACTGCCAGTCATTTCGCGCATGCCTAGGGACGCGCGTACCCTAGTTTGGAAAGCACTGGTATGTCTTCATTTATTGTAATCATTTACTATAAGTAAATGCGTGTTTGTTTGTTAACTGTTTGTTTGTGATGAGCTAACACTGCTATGCGGAGGTAGTTTGCGTTAATGGTTTAAATACTTCATCTGGTTGTAATCATCATTCATCATGCCATTGTTTGTCAATATTAGACCAACTAGCACGTGGAAACATTTTCTTTATTTAAAAACAAGTTGTTTTATTTACCTGCACAGTAGTGCAGTTTAAGATTTTGCAAAAATACAAAATCATTACAAAAATACGTCTCTCTTATGTTTAGGTAAACTTATTATAATGCTAAGAATTTGGCTTTTATTTGATTAAGAATAAATTAATTTAAAGAAGTCCATTAAATATATCTATGCTGTATTAACACTTCATTTTTATTTATTTATTTAATTTATTTAATCATTTATACATTAATGCCAATAGGGGCGCTTTAGTGACATGAAGATGTCACAGCGCTACACATTTTAGTTCTAAAAATAGCCTTCAGAATATAAATTCTCACCAAATGGCAATTTATTAATTATTTGTTTTGAGGGTAAGATATGATTCTGACGTGCTGAGGTTTTTGACAAGTTTGAATCCTGAAGAAAACGTGAATAATATACGGCATTGTGCAAGATAAAAGACAGAAACCATGAGTGAAAGTTATCACTTCTTAAGCGATAAATCTATTAAGCACATTTCTCAAAGATTGGCTTTCATTTCACTCACCGTGATTTGAGCGCTCATGTTTGGATACGGTCCATGGGCTTTGTAGCTTTGAGTGGTGTTAAATCTGATTGGTTGTGATTGCTCTGATGGATGGTGAAACATCTGACTGACAGTGCCGACTTTGGCTCCGTGTTTTGCATCACCAATGGTCGTGTTAGGCATGCAGACTCTTGTAGCTCATATAGCATGCACGGGCCATGGCTATTTAAGTCAAAACAAGGTAAAAAGGAGCAAAATGAATAGATGCATCAATGCTTCTCAAGGTTTGCGATTGGTCACCTCAATTAAAGCAATTGAAATGCAAAGGTTGAATCTGTAATGTCCTTTTCTGTGGCACGTTGTAATAGAGGTCACAAATGGAGGAATAAAAAAGAGCAGTATTTATTTGGTCTGAAATTTGAAAACATAATGGGCTTTCTTTTTCTTTTCTGATACCGTAATTTAAAATTGATTTAATACATTTTGGCCATTAAAATGGTGAGCAGATCAGAAGGAGGAAATTTGGGTTGTTTGTGCCAGGGCTGCTTCACTTCAGTGTCTTCACTCTCTGGTGTGTAATATGTGTGTACGTAATAAAGACACGTGGAGGCTAGTCTTTACAATGACTTGGGGAAACTGGGGCTAGTCACACAGTAAAGTTGTCACAAAGAATTCTAGTATTACTTCAGTGGAATGCGCAAGACAATAAAATGGTCGTCCAGTCATTGCATTTGGTCCGAATGCAATACAGGATGTTCTCCTGTCAAACTATATATGCGTTCATGTGATGGAGGGGGCGTGGCTTTGAAATGAGGGTGGGATTTTATGCTTTCAAAGCTACGCTACCTTTAAGACTTGTTTTTCAAGTTATTTTACATTTCAACTGTTTCTGAATTTGGCCAATGTTTCAAAATAGTTTCATTTAGCTGAAAAGCCAATAACAGGCCTCAGGTTCCATTGTGACAGCCACATAGTGGCTGTCCCTTATAAGGATATAGAAAAAACATCCTGTGGCCATAGCTTTACGGTATATGCCAACACAGAAGTTGACAGGCCTGAGAAATAGTGACTAGAGTAGAGTGTGACAACTAGCCCCTGCCTTTTTTATGTCCTCAGACGGTCATGAACTCCCACCTGGTTACTTCGTAGACCCTCTCCCTCCCCTCTCCTCCATTTATGCTGTGCTGGTGAGGAGGAACAAATCCAGTGATTAGAGAGGCTGGCTGGTTTATCCTGGTGGCAACCTGCTCTTCCTAGATAGGCGCATTAGCGTTGCGCACAATGGCTAATGGTGTTTATCATTAGAGACAGAGCCGAGCAGGACTGTAGCGGAGCGCGAGAGATGCTTCCGTGCCAGCCTGCTCGGCTGATGAGCCTCTCTCGTATACAGTCTCAGGTAATGAAAAAGCTCTATTCCTGCATTCCCCCCCCTCATTTGTGGATCACTCTGTAGGTAGCTGTGAAATCTCCTCTACGAGCCACTTTAGCATGGATTTAGCCAGGCGACGTGTTACTTAATGGTGACACTGGTGACAGGGAATCAGCGCTGTTTTCAGTGCTCGTAATTGGAGGTTGTTTGCAGGTGGCAACCGATGAGTTTGTCTCCTTTCCTCGCCGCGTGAGGACTGGTTACAGTGGAGTAGGGAGCGCGCTCGTGTTGTCAGGATTTATTAGGTTAAATGTGTCATTTCAAACCAACGAAAAGGCTTTTTTAATAGCACTGTTTTTGTTACACCAATGGAAACTTCTACTATGAAGCTAAAAAACAAGCACGTAACAAAACAGAAAGTAAATAAAGGTGAATTCTTATTTAATTCTTATATTGCATTTAGTTTCTAAGGACAGCAGGTCTCACTACAAAGCAAGTGCCGACATGAATTATGATCTCTGCACAAGAATTCGCATGCAGGTCCCACACAGAAATGCGTGTGGTGATACAGTTAGTGAATAAGACCCAGCATCTGTGGCACACTGTTGATTACCACAGACTCGTCCTTCAGCTTCAAAATGAAATGAATGGGAAACAGGTTTTTCAATAATACACTTACAATGGAAGTCAAGCGGGCAACAGGGCTGGAAGTTTTAAAGCAAAAATGTGAGCCTGTGTGTTATTATTTGAACAAAAATGTTGTCTGAATCATTCTTTTGAGTTGCCACTGCTTTTCTATTAGACTGTAAATGTGTTTATAACATTTATATCTTTCAAACACCAGAAGCCACTAACCTTGCAAACATTTATTTGCTTATTTGTGTAAGTTCTATACTGCAGCTGTGCTTAAAAACAGCTTTTCATATAATCATATAATAATCATAGTCTAAAATAATGTATTTGTAGCATTTAGCATTTTTAAGAGCGCAGCACCGCTAACTACTAGACATCCATTGTAAGTGTTGTAATGTAAAAATATTTCAAGCTTCTTTTTAACAAGGAGTGGAATTAATTGAACAACTGCTGACAGCAATAATATGTTCATATTCATATTTTATTCACATTCTAGAAGTTTTTGACCTTCTGACATGAATCTGAATCGCCTCCAGAAATCTCGCTGTTTGACTTTTGGCTGAGAGAAAAAGACAGATTTTTATCTGGAGTGGGGCTGTAGTTCTGATTAACCCGGGAGTCACGGGCAACTTGTAATCTGTGAAACTGAGGGCTGGGTCCCACTGGGCGCTTAATGAGCAGTTCACATGGATCTGTCTCAATAAATCCAACCACTTCACAGCATATTTAATCTCCACCAGTCAGGGGCGGTTTTGTGTTTCTCTCACACGGATGGTCCAGAGGAACAGTCAACCTTAGCTGCAGTGGAGGCCTGTTTTTCTCACTTTAACTTTCATTTGCATGTGTGATTTCCTGAACCCCTTGTTTTTAAAAACCCTGAGACTGCATAAGAGTTAATTGGCAGGTATTTTCTTGTTAATGCAGTTTATAGTGATAACATACATTTCTATTCTTTGTCTTGAAATGAATTGAGGAGCTCACAAATGCTGCATCTATATCAGACAAAACACAAGATGAACTGTTGAGACAGGGCTTGTAAACTGATTTGTGAGCTAGTAATTCATAAGGGAACTCTACAAATAGTTTATGACTCACATTACTTCAGAATAATTAACTTAAATAATGACTAAGTGATGTCCTAAGATGCTTGAGGTACACAAGTGATTCCATACAAAATTCATAAGATTCATACTTAGCACCCTAATTTTAAAGTGGACTGCTCACATAAATGTTAAAGAACAAACTCAAAGTAATAGAAAGTTCTGGAACATATAGAGCTGTGAGGAGCTGAGCTATGAGCTGAGCTCTATATACAGAGGTTTCATTTGCTAGATAACGAATTGGTTGTACCTGAAATTTACGGATTGGCATAACAATGGAATACAATGGCGTGGGTGAAAGTATTTTACATGGTCTGTCTTTCTTCAGCACTTTTTAAAGAATTGGCTCTGTTGACATAAATGTTATTTCAGATTTAGATGTGTTGTTCTTAATTATCTGTTGATCATAATTTGGGATTTAGTGTTCATTTGTAATCTCTTATACCCTTAGTTGACTGATCATTGGGCACTTGCCTGGGATAAATGAATCTCCCAGTCACAATTGATGTCCATTTGTCTGATCTTACTCAGAAGTTGCTGGGTAAACTAAACCACTTGCTTGCTCAGATCTAATAACAGTTATCTTAGTCATGATCATGCAACTTGCTAAGTCAGGTGACAGGCAGAAATCTGGAGATCTTGGTTGATGATCTTGATCATCCTTGCTCCATTCAACTACAAGATCTCAGTCTGATCCTATCTTGACATAATTATTTTACGGTGACATCAGACTCCTTTCAATCTAATTGAAATAACAATTTCTGAAGAACTTCTGATGTCAAAAATGAATTTAAATTCAGGAAATAATCAGTGATTAACAAAGTACACAAGTTTAGTTACAGAGTCTATAGTAATTGTTTAGGGAGTTCTGGTTACAGAATGCTTCTCTAAGGCTTTTGCCCAGTCACCTTATACACAAAGATATGATAAAACGTGTCTATGAATCTATGGTCAATTCAGAATTTGTTTTTGGTAAAATGTTGGGATAGTTAACATTACATAATCCAGGAAAACACACTCATAATAGGGTTGTATGATTACATATATTAGTTCTGAGCTGTTAGAACACTATATCCCATAATAATATAAACCAAACCTAAAAATAGAAACTCGGTGACATCACGCTGTGTTGAACATATATTTTCAGTGAGCTCCATAGATCAGAATCTGGAGGATGGAAGGAGATTGAGAGGTAAGGGGGGTAGGCAGTGGTAAAACTGAGGTCATGTTCTGTGTGTCAGCATCTCATTGGAGGGCGCATGAAACCAAATTGTTTGGAAAACGCAACAGTGGCGTTTTATTGTTTAATGATACGTTCCTGCAAATGAACTTATCTGCTTATCTAAGGCCAGCTGCTCTACAGAATGAAACAGCATTTGTTCATAAACAGATCAGAACTTTCAAAACATTCCAACAGAAAGTTATTTAATAGCAGATCTAAAAGTGTTAGAAATGTTACTGAGCCAAATGTGTCTTTTTTGTTATTTATGTATATAAATAATAACTTTTGACTTTTGATTATCAGCATAAAGTCTGGTCCACTTCACAGCTTATATTTGTCATTGACTGTCAACCCGGACAGTTAGAGGGCACTATAATATATAAACAGACACAGAACCACATGCAGGTAAATTTCACACCACAACAACTGATAAAGAATTATTTTTTTTCCAAAAATAATAAAAAAATGTATGAAATGCTGTCCTTTTTTTAAAAAAAAAAAAAAACCTCTGAAAACAAAGCAGAATATACAGGTAGCCTGAGGCTATCTGGTTAACTTGCTAAATGCTTCAAACTGTGAATCTTGTCATATTTTATGCTTAAATTAGGAAAATTATCTAATTCAATAAAAATTCCTGATAACAACAAGATTTTGTTACTGGTAAGTGTTCTGGTATAAATCAGTGTTGCCCAATTCCAGATGAAAATTCAGCCATTCAGAGTGCAGCTTGCTGTTTTCAAAAAGCGCTTCCAGTTTTGTATGATACCCATATGGCTTGTTGATATGCCTGCCTGAGTCTTTCTGATAAATTCTTGAATGGCAGCAGACAAACTCTAATGGCATTTTTATTGTTGCATCTGGCCCATGTCAGGTGATTGAGTCATCCATCATTTTGTTTTCTATTGCTTGTCTTGCAACAATTTGCGATGAAAGTGCCAATTAGCCTGTGATTCAGAGAGAATTGACTGTCAGAGGTCAAACCACCTCTGTCAGCCCTAATGGCTTAATTTCACCAGCCATGAGGATTTGTGTATGTCATAGGTTGTTGGAGCAGATGGCTGGACATGAAGCCAATTAAAACCATTGTTTTATAATTTGGATTTTGCAATACATTTAACGTCAGTTGAGTGACATTTTTTGAGTGAAAAGGAACGTTTAGTGGTAGATGATGTAGGGTGGGAATTTATTGGTTAATATTAGTTTTGGTTACGCCAGCAGGCGCCTTAAGTTATTGCATTTTGATGGAAGATTATGAAAGCAATCTTTTGTTCTGATGAATCGTGCCCAGTAACACTAGGAATATTTATTAAAGTAAATATGGCCAGTTTGATTCAATGTTGTCTTTTAATATTTGCTATAGCTGTAGATATTAAATATTTGTGGTCTAAATGTTAAATTTTTCGTAACGGTATATAAAACAAAAAATTACGCCTTTAAATACAATGTCAGAAAGTGTAAATCGTTTAAACATCAGAGCATTAAAGGGTAAAACAGAAAGGTTAGGGAAAAGGACAAATTCTACATTTTCTAAATTGCATAAAACATTTATTAAAAACAAAACAAACCATTAAAGCATGACATTTTTTAAAGGTATGAAGGTAAAGTTTAATCTTTTATTCTGTGATTGGGGACATGCAAATTGACTGATATTTAGAAGAAAAATTATCAAAATTATTCAGTTTTATTTGCGTCATTTTTCTTTCTTGGGAATAACCCACAATTGATTAGCTTAAATACTTAACATTTAAAAAAACAAATAATACTGTTTTCTGCTCATAGATTTGTAGTCTGAAGTCTAAATCCTCTTGGTTTTAAGTAGCTGGATGAGCTCCATAGCCTTTGGACTTTTGCTGCCCTGTAGACTATTCAGAATTTTTCTAATAAAGCAAAGTTGACAAGCAAACACCCCCTGCAGTGATCAGAGACAGCAAGACATGTAGTTGTGTCTTTTTGAAGCTTTCACTTGAACCCAGAACCACCTGATTCTTTATATGTATTCAGTGCATGTGCAAGTCTCTGGCAATTGAGCACAGACAGCAACACCATTAGAAGGATCTTTGTGTTTCTGTCTAAAAAAAAGGCATATCTGCAAACCCAAAGGTTAGCACTAGTTTTATATAAACTGTACAAAGTAACATTGAGATGGCATGTACAGATGAATTATATGCTCGCATTACACAGGGAAGTGTCTTAACAGTTTACATTGTACAAACGCTTTATTTTTAAAGAGGTACACCCATAATCTATAAACACTACAAAACCATATTATAGCCAAATGACCCATGCAATTTATCACTCAAGCTGTAATGTTCAAATGAACTAATTTTCTGTCTGTTAAAATGTAATTCTGATTTCTTAAATCAGAAAGGATATTTGAAATAATTAGATTAAGTATGACAATAATAGAATTTGATATAGGCTATTCTGCTTTTCTCAGTGGTTGATATTTTAATAGAAGTTGAGACCTTATCAACTCATTAGCCAGATGGGCTGAGCAACTCCAAATAAGACTCCTAATGGAGCCTGTGGCCTAATTACATCCATTCAGGACAAAGGAAAATCAGAATGAAGAAATTACCATTCTGATGCTGTGTGTGGATCACTGCTTCAATGGACAGTTTTCTTTCTGTTAATGTTTGTAAAAGGGAGTGACTTTCAGTCAGCACAAGTGCATGTCACATGTGAAGAACCTGGGTTCGAATATGAATTTTAAACTTACCCTGCTGTCCTTCCAAACATTGATGAATTCTGGAAACACAAGAACATTATTTTAGCTGTTTTTAGCTGTAATTTATTTGTAACATACAAGTGATATCTGTTATTTTCTGGGGTTATATCTGAGTTTAATTCATACCTCATCCACCACCACCTATATTCTTTCAGGTAAACCCAAGGATGTTTGTGACCTGGTTCAGTCAGAGTTGAATATCAGCAAAAACCTCAGCCGGCCTTTAAGAGATTTTCTCATTTCTGTTAAAATGCTACCTAGCTTAAAAGCTATAACTTCACTTCACGGTAGTGGACAATACTGCTGTGATTTCTTAAAGTACCCATTTTCATTTGAAACTACAATGTCTGGTGGGTATTACACAAGGTAAACCTTCAGAATAAAACACTTGATTCTCTGATAGGCTCCTGCAACAGCAGAAACAAAAGCTCAGCAGTTTGATGCAACCACACTGTTATCTGTGCTCTCTTAATTTCACTTTTCACCAATAAATGAAACTACACAGGCAGCAGACATTATTTGAAAGATTCATTTGGAAAATAAACTCTGTGCTGGCATCACAGACTGTCTGTTTCTGGTAAAATATCTCCACTCTTTGTTATGGATTTGATTTTCCATGCATTGCAAAGTTTGTTGATTTATTTATTTCCCAATGAGAGCCATTTGTTTTGACAGATGCTTGTTCTGGGGCTGCAGCCAAGGTTCGTCTGATTTTCTGGATATTCACATTAGACCACGGGTTTATACTTTGTTGTTTAGACACACAATACTGTACACTTGCCAGTTCTGGGATAATTATGTCGGCATAGACATATTCAGGCTGGGTATAGGGTATAGGGCTGTTTATTCTATACATATTACTCTCCTGGCTAGTTTATTGTGAGGGAATTTTGGTTGCAAATATACATCTCCTAAACGCACTTAAAGTCATATTACATTCAAGCCTCTGAGGGTGGAACGAGAAACAGTCCAGAGCTAATTTCATAAACAACAATAAAAGCTTCAGAACATAAAATTGTCTAGTTTTTGTTAGTTATGCCCAGCACAGAAAAGTTAGACACTCTAACTGTTGTGTGTTCTAACTGTTATGTGTTCTAACTGTTGTGTGTTGACACATTATCAAAAAATAAGTTGTAGCCACGTTTGTAAAAACACAGTTTTAGGATCAAAGATGCAGTAAGTGCAGATAATTATCTTGTAATCGACCCACCTAGTCTGCATTGTATCAATGTATGAAGTGTGCGAAACTTGCATTAAACATGCATTGGTGAAGCCATTATTTCATATTTTACGAATCGTGTGTTTTTGTTTGGTATTCTCCAAATTCTTTTGACTACCATCAATTAATGAGGAACATTCATTGTTAACAAAGATAAGCAGCCAGCCTATCAAAATTGTCGGCCTAGAAAAATGTTTTTTTTGCCAACCTTGAGTGTACCAAAGAAATATCCTTGAGGTGAAATCCATCGCTCGTTGACACCAAAATTGTTTCAATCTCTCTGACTGAAAAGAAGCTGTGAGCTTTTAGAATTCAGGTTAAGGGACAATTCATGGTGCTGAAAGCATGTAAGCCAATCCTGCCCTTGCAGTTTGTAAGTTTGAGAGAATAACACAAAACTTTAGCTTGCTTGACATATTGAGCTTCACTAACGGCCATGTTTCTGCATGATACCGGACAAAAATGGTTGTCATGTCAATGTCTAGAGCCATTTTACGGTCCAAACAAGTGTGTTTACAGTGAACAGAGCCAAATATGTGGCTGAATTGTTTGTAGACAAGCATCAGGCAGGAACATTCACAATATGATGATAATCACAACAAATCAAAGAGTAGCAAAATTTTAATCTGTCTCTCACTGAATGACAAACAACATTGCCTGCAAATTTCTCTGAGTTGTGATCATAATTACCCCATGTGGAGAGTGACAAAAGCCATTACTACACTGGGAACAGATTAAAAATACAGTGCAAATTCTATTAAAGTCAGTAACTGTTAATTAAATCCAAACATTCTTTGAGATTCAATCTTTGCTGTATCAAATTAAATTCTCATTGTGATATTAAAACACCGTTGAGGTGACGCACGCAGTATAATGTTGGTGTTTGTTAAAGGGACAGTTCACTTACAAATGAACAGTGTTTCAAAACTCTCGTTTTTTTTATTTCATGTAACACTAAAGAAACGTATTGAACTTTATCTGTCTTTACTATGCATTGACTGTGGAACTTCAGAAATACCCTAAAGTCATTATTTGCTGAAAATTGTTCCATCTACAGAAGCTCTCATAATATTATGTGTGCAATAGCAAAATTAACAGATGTTTGTTTATGTAACGAGAGCTATAGGTGTTTGGCATAACTGATGTGAAACCTGCATGTGCACTGTCATGCACCATGTTTACTTCTATAAAGATAAAGTTGTAAGATAGTTGTAAAATAGTTGTGAAATACTTGTTATAATCCTAGTCTATAAATACACACACACACACACACATACATATAAGGTTATAGTTAGATCCAAGCCATACTTTTCTAGAAGACAATTAAAAAATATGAATAAATGCTGATATCTAACCACAGAATGATTTCAGATAAAATCTTAAACAGAGCTGGGAGCACATGAGCCAATAAAAAGATGACCTCACATTTTTATCAATTCTGAATATTAGATTGCCTCTCCCCTCACAGATTGAATTATGTGAAGGCAGGTACAACGAAGAGACAAGCATCCAAAAATTAGTGGCCGAAAATGTCGTGCCTCCAGCGGAAATTTGCATTTATTGATAACAGCCCTTCAAATTTGAGCCGCGCTGGGATTATCAGGCCGAGATGTTTTGAGAGGTGCTTAAGAAGGGCTTTCCCAACTCTGACCGTGAAGTGCACTTAAATAGGTGTTCACTTTTAAGCAAGATTACCCGTAACAAAGACACTTCTGTGCATCTGGTGTGTGACTGTGGGTGATCTGCGGAAAAATGACGACGAGAGGAAAGAATGCAGCGCTTTATTTGGCAGATCTGTGGCGTGGGTGTTAATTAATAATGTTCCCTCTGAGATTCTCTGCGGAGTTCAGGAGACAAATGCCGAGGCAACATTCCTACCCACATTTAAACCCTAAAACTGCTCCATTACACAGAAACAGAAAAAAACAGCTTGCGCTGTCACTCAAAGCGCTGGGGCGAAGCTGTCGGAAACAAACAAATAATTCGAATAGAACATATAGTGCTCATCAGTTGTCAGACTAAGACTAGTGTTGGGGCAAAAAGTTTCCAAATATTTGAGAAACTGTTGTAAAACCAACACCAAAACTTAGCCGCTCAACCTCTTATTGCCTGGTGAAAGAAAACAGCTGTCTGTTTTTGAACTGCATGCATTATATTAAATAAAATGCTTTAAGCTTGGGAATAAATGAAAGACTGATAGTTCTGTTCTGTATTCATCATGTGTTTCAAACCAAACACCTCATTTCCTCCAGATACCCTTGAACTAGGGTCTCCTGGAGTCGAGCCTCTGTTCATGAGACACAGATTTTCAGAAAAACTTCCTCACAGAACTGGCCACTTAAACCGCACCGAGTGATAAAGGTCTTGGCTGTAATCTAACTATCTCAGGGGTTGGTTGCTCTCATGGTGTTCTTATGCTAATATCCTATTTGTCATTTAGTTTTAGGGGATGGAATAAATTAAGATGTTCGGATCAAGCAATCTGGCAGGATTAGAGCTAATCCGCTCTCTCTGCCCCTGACTGAGCAAAGCGCCGGGCCGACAGGGACCGGAGATCTCATTAGGACTCCATGATAATTGTTCATGATAATTCATTTGAGCTCAGATCTTTTGTGAGGCGGAGACTAACTCAAATGGCAGTTTCTAGTGTTCCTAGCGGAGTTTTTAGAAGAAATTATCTTTTGGCAGGTATTTCCTTTTTGTTTATCGTTTATTTTATATGCGAGTGGGCGAATATGTGGAGATTGTAAACTCATTAGCAAGAGCATATCCGAACTAATACTGTATTTTGAATTGTGTATATTTCAATGTTTACATACTGTTTAGCATCCTAGTCCATGGCATAAGCCTTTTGTATTTGGGATCCCTCCAAAATGTGTCTGTAGCATTTTTAAATTGTAATGACCTGGCTAGTTTATGTAACCTACATTGCATACAACCAGGATCATAGGCCATGCTTAAAATATAATACAAGTATACAGTAGCCTGCTGCATGGTACACAATGCAACTTGTCTAAACCTGCAAAAATATTATGTGAAACAACATGCAATAATAAACATTTAGTATGTTTAACAACATTTTACATTGTTTAAAATTAACTAAAAGGCATCCAGTTATAATCTTGAAATTTTTGTACATTATTGAAATTGAATTAGTGCAGTA
>JBAJNP010012413.1:0-13438 GCA_036877545.1 Yasuhikotakia modesta | reverse complement strand
CGACAAACAACATGTTAGCATGGTTTCAGCTCACACTGCTAGTTGCTTCTGAACTACATACATTGTTTTTGTTTTATGAAGAGGACAACAGCTTCTTGAACTTTAAACTAAATGGCTTCACTGATAAATAGGAAGATTTTTAAGAAAAGAAAAAGAAAAATCAACCTACACAGATTCCATGAATATTGTTTAGTTGAATGCGTCGCCTTGTATGGAAAAACAAAGTGAATTCTAACTTTCTACCAAACGGTTTATACAAAGTTCATCTCATCACCAATAAAACTCACTGTCACAATTGGTCTGAAATAATGTCCTAAACTAAAACCCAGTCCTGCCACATACCAGAAGCTAAATCAAGCTTAAAAGAATAACAAATCTTTCAGGCTTTCCCAGGCACAGATTAAACCTAGATCTGGAACTAATTTCATTATTGGTGAATCACCATCTTCTGCAAACCGTGAATGTGCTGTAACGTTTGAAAGTAGCATGTGTTAGTTTCCACAGGCGAGAACTGAGACGCGACACATTGACGTGGCTGTTAAGTTACAACTTTTGGCAGGTTTTAGTGGTTCCTTGTTTGTAAAGGTTAAACTTAAACTGAGACATTCTGAGAGGGTGGAAACTGCAACCAGCGCCGAGTCCACGTCTCTTGGGTTTCTGAGACTTCTTTGTGTTATTGCACCTGCTACGTCTATCTGTTTTTCAGAGCAGAGTACGTTCCAATTAGCTTAGATTATTGGCCTGCATTTGCTAAGCGAAATAGCAGGTGTCATTAGATGTTGGGCCAAGGAACGTCTGATATCAGAGCTAGGGGAGGGCCAAGATTCATTAAAAAACAACTTGGGAATCAATTTCTCAGTTTGATTGGCAGTCACCAAATGTTTTCCTCGTGTAGATTGCCAATTTCTACACAATGTGAAAATGCTGGGAGGGAAATTCACTGTATTCATTTACATAATTTATTCTGCTTTAGGCTCTTGCTTAAATTATCTTACGCGCTTCCAACTTCTGACCTTAAAAGACATGCAATTCTCGGCTTGAAATACAACTTGAAGTAACGAAACTGCCAAAATTAACGTTCACAAAGACTCTTTTTTGCCCTGTCTGCCATTATCTGAACAGGTGATCTTACCCTAAACTCACACCACAGGTGAAGCCAGAAGTTTAAATGTCTTTTGCAAGAAAGTTTTGACATTATTTACGCAAATGGGGTACTTTTCTCTGCACAAATGCAACAACAACAAAGTATCTACACCACAAAGTTGAAGTACATATAGTTAGCTTAAAAATCTGTAATACATTTATATATTTTAAAATTTAACAATCACAGAATAAAGGTTTGTTTCTGTGAGAGAAACATAAACCCAAATATTGTGTTTGTTAACAGGCTTACTTGCATTCGCTGAGCATTCACATCTGAAAACTTCATTTTAGCTTTTGATTATTTGAACAACATTATTGATAGTGCCATCTTACCACACAAAACAATACAGTACTGTCAGCCTGAGGTACAAACAAGATTACGACAGGTTACCGTGCCAACCACGGGATTAACTTGGGAACATCCATGTCGCACTATTGACTCACCTTTTATCCGAGCACATCACTATGGCAACGCTCCCAGATACGTATTGCAACAGGGCGAGAGCGGGTTTAGCTCAGGTGAGCAATTACATTCTCAAGCTAAGCCTTTAAGCCGAGACTTTTGTTTAAATCAACAATAGCAAACTTGATTAACTTCATCAAATACCCCGTCGCCGGTTCCATCTGCAACAAACAGGCCCCAATATAAACCAACTTGCTTATGTGATCAGTATAAACAATGTATTAAGAACTATTTCCGTTGTGAACAGAAAAGAGGACAGTTTGTTATTATTCTAAGCGGGGGTCCAGATACACGCCGAGAATATGCTAAAAGAAAACACCCTTCCCTCAGAAATTCTGCCACCAAAATTGGAACTCCTCGTACTTGAGGCACACAAAACATTTTCGTCAATCTTCACAAAAGCCAGCTAAAGGGAAACAGATGTCACCGTTTCCTTTCAAAGAGCAGTTAGTCTTTCCACCTACACACCAATGTGTGCTCGTCTGTGACAGATCTGTGGGGCATCAAAGGCTCTTTCTGTCTCTCGTATAGAAAGATGGAGGATTCGCGAGGGCTTGGCTGGTTGCGTTCGTGAACAACTATTGATGCACCTGCCTGATAAGCCAAACAGATAAATAGGACCGTACAAAGGCTGCCGTTTGCATAATCGTCACTAAATGGCGGTTGATTTTAATGCTAAATAATCTAGGGGGAAGATAGCATTGATGAAGCAGAGCATATGAGGTGAGCAAATGGAGGCTAAAATTAGAACTTGATTGACATTTTCTCAATTTTAAAAAGCACTGAGTCTAAGGAAGCAGCATTATAGGGCATGACATGAAACCCATTTTAAAAGGCAGGTGTCTCAATGCTGCCTAGGGTATCCTGTCTTCACTAAATGCAAGGCAGAACTGCTGCCCACGTAGTGCCAAATCAGTTACCTCTGACACACATTATTAATATGTATTTAAACAAATTAAATTGTAAATGAAAAGTAAACTACAGTGAGATTCTGTGTTGTTATAAGCTTTGATGCTCTTTTCATGCCCAAATCTCTACAAAATTGATCGCTAAAACAACCCAGTCACAGATAAGTCTGACTTTGTTTTTTGCAGATACCTTGCAGGGTACTTTTCGCCCAAAGCCAAAACATGGAAATTCAATACTGCTGCACAGCTCAGGTCCTGATATTGTGGACACAGATTACATGACGGATACAGTCTAAACCAAATCAAACTCCTCTAGCTCCAATTCTATTAAGCACCTTCCCAATTCAGAACAGATGCGGACCTTTGCTTTGAAAGCACAACAGCTCAAATTTGGCTTTCATTAAATATCTGATGAACTCAAATAAACAAAAATGTTGCGAGACCCACATGGCCAGCATTTCCAAAAACGGTTATGTTAGCACGAAACGTTAAAAAAATTAAACAAGCAATTCACAATTACCCACAATCGTTGAAGTTATTTTTTGACCAATCATATTGACAAAGGTTTATAACAAATACAAAAGGAAAACGGTTTATTAGACCTCTATTTTCCATCATTCTCCACCAGTTAACAGCCCAACAAATATTCGCCTCAAGACTTGCCTCTCCATACTCGCTGTTTCTATGGCAACTCTCTTAAGAAAGCCTGACAAAAGGAGTACAGAATGAAAATAGCATTTAGTGCTGTTCAGAATGATATATAATTTAGTGATTTCAAAAGCAGCCACGATAAGGCCAACAGAATACACTATCCCACATCCAAAACTGTTATAGCTGAACACAAAAAGTGACATTGAGTGACTAGTTGTCCTAGCTGAGTTCATCCTATCTGAGTTCTGAGGCTTGGTTAAACTCAAACAGTTTAATCCTTGAAACATTATGGCGGAGATGAATAATGCACAGAACAGTCTTTTCTTACTGGGCTACAACACTTGTGATGGGTTAAAATATTGTTTTTTTGGGGGGTGGGGGGGGGGGGGTGTTATTTGAAAGACTACTGGTGTGGCTCTGACCAACAGGGTGGACTGGCACTAACAGAACAAATAACTGCTAATTTCAGGCTATGGAAAGGAAGCCAAAACGGTTCTCCCAAAAACTCACATTAGCATAAATAATTTGTCCTCTAACAATGCGTGACAGCTTCAAGCTTTGCTCAAAAAACAGCTTCAAAGAAGGACACTCTTAAAGACAATAAAAACGCAAAACTCTACCTAGTGTGCAACAAGACAGTTACGTCCTGCGCTTACAGATAAGCCGCTAACTTTCATTTATCTCAACTGGTAATTCCCAAACTTTGTGGTGTTTCTTTTAACCCTACATTCCTTAAGGTTGAGTACAGCAAGACATTGCAAACTCTGTCTCCACTGACTGCACAAAACACACTTGTTTTTACTGACATAAACATAAGATTAATTACAGCCAGTTCAGGCTTAGCTCAGACTGGCACCTCAGGCGTACAATGATTTAATTAAAGCCGTGTAATCGTCCACGCCCCACAGGACCACATATGTACATGGCCCAAGGTGCCCTGTGACAGTGACCAAAACAATTAGTTGCGGTCGAGGAATAAACAACAGTTTTCTGGACTTACCATGTGATCAGGTCTTACGCAACGTGAACTTTCAGCAGCTGAAGTCTTGACAATCTGGACATAAGAAAAAAAACACAGGAAACAAAATGTTACTAAACCATTTACTGCTGTTCTAAATTAGTGTTGTTATACAAATTGACACATTTAACATTGCAAATGCAACATTAAAGACATTTTTAAAGGGTTTTGACATAAAAATAAGACCTATGCGATCTTAGCTACTCTACCACACAAAAGCTTTCTCCAAAAATCAGCTGGAGTCCTTCAATACTGAAAGTAAAGCCTGGAGAAGTGTTAGCCTCATTTACAGAGCTTCTCAAAATCACCTGCTGAAATTTGATTGGCTGGCCATGATTTCATATCTGATCACAATCTGTGCAGCCTAAGAATGATGTCATGTCAGATGAAGCAACATTTTTACACCTTATTTGATCCACCAATGTAAACGTCTTGACAATAGTTTAAGAAGTACTCACATTTGTCTATAAAATTGAAAAATACTTCTGAAAAGTTGTCCAAACACGTAAGAATCTTTCAAAAGACTATTTTACTAGACAGCAAAAGTAGACCTTACTTTTTAAGGTCTTGGTAACAAACTTTTAAATGTTCCAAAACACCACTTTTCCAAAAATATTTCTCTTTCTGCTTTTTTCTTTACAGGTGTGTAACCGTTATGCATTTCTTGTAAAAATATTTTTACAGTTTAGCGCAATTCCAATGTCAAAAGTACAGCTGTAACACGGCTTCATTCTCACCAGTGAATTGAAAATAGCAAAGCGCTTTTGGGAAAACTGTTTATCGTCTGAATCCACTCCCAAAGAAATAATATTAACAAATGTGCACAGTGTTCCAAAGAAATATAAAACTCAAATTAAAACATTGTGAAACTTAAATTTCAAACACATTTTCCTCAACACGAAAATAAGTGCCTTGGAAAAATTGACAATGGCCTCAGTCTCATCTGCTGGGATATGGACTGATGGGAAACATTCAAGCCCTGTTCTTCTGTCCATTTAGAACAGTTGGGGCATATGCACATGACAGCATCTCACCTGACTCTCTGGCTAGACTATCATTATGGGATATTTTTCCTTGCACAGCAGCATTTCACCATGGAGACGCCCTTTCCTGAACCTTGACTATCACCGTTTTAGTGGACCGGAGCTAAGCCCGGTGAGCGCGGTGGTGCGGAATGAGAGAGAGAGTTTAATTGGGTCATTGGAGACCTGCAGAAGAGAAGAGCGAGACTGATGAAGGTCAGGGGAGGAAAAATGCGATAAGGTTGCATGCGCCAAAAACTGCTTATCTGAGGAAAAAGAGGCGAGGAGGCCGGACAGAACCCAACAGAATGCCACAAAAGACAACCGAGGACATAATTACAGCAGTTATCCGCATGCAACCTGTGAAACTGTAAATCTGAGCTAGTCTGCTGCATGTTAAATGTTGCATGTTTTAATGCATTTGGAGCAGACATCATGCATTTAACCATTTACTACTGTTTTGGTGCTGCTGCTGCTGCTTGGATTTCAAGGCCAAAAGGCATAAAAATCACATTTTATCAGCAGTTCTCAAGTACAACCGGGTGAGCAAAGCCTAAAGTAGGAAGTGGTACACTGGTGGTTCCGCTGCCAATAGGAACAGTTGGTGAAGGGCTTTCACACTTGTTCTTTTACAAAGTAAACTCAAACAACTTTGCATTTACATTTCACGTTTTGAATCCCATTTACTGTTATACAGCACAAGGTTGAACTAACACAAAAGATCAAATGGAGACCTTTGCATTTTCAATTCATGACACAAATTTAACTTTATTGCACTTCAGTTTAAATGAGAATAAAAGAACAGCAGTTGAACTGACTGGTCTAAAACTTTTCCTTGTTTGGCATTCAGTCATTTCAAGGCCTCAGACTGAACTTGCAAACCGGAGTTTATTTATAACCCCGACTTTCAGGAAAACAGCCTGGCTACTACCAACATCAACACCTGAAACAAACAGGTTCTTGCATTCTGGCAGTATTAAGATGTTTATCTGTCCTGTACTTAGGCCCCATTTACAAGCACATGCTTGCGATTATAATAGGGAAAATACCAAACTATGATAGATTCTAATCAAGTAACAAATCAAAAATAACTGCAATTATTAGCTTGTTTTCTGAGGAAGTGGGCCATCTGGGATTAGCCCGCGGAAACTCCTGGGACTTGGAAATGGATAAATCAGTCAAGTTTATGTTTGCGGAACATGCTCACATAATATATCATTGTTTTAGCTTCAGACCACGTGTTGATATCTGTTGGGTGCAGGAAGATGGAGGAAATACAACTGCCTTGCACAGACTGAAAGATTAAAAGACAAAAGATAAAAGTGTGTCTGTAGAGTAACTGCACCTAAAAGCTTAACAAATGAGTGTGACCGTGTTAGAATAACAGGCAGTAAGTAAGCGGTTCTGGTGCCACAGCCGGGTGCTGGTCTTGTGATGATTCACACAAGTAAAGAACTGGTTGTTACTTAAACGTTTCCTGTGTTTTAAGGTGCACAGCCACAGTTTGATAAAACAATCTGCTGTTTACTGAACACTCTCCCCTAGATAATTATAATTTTAAATTAATGCATCATCCTCCTCCATTAATTAGCTAATGTTTGGCTATTTTAAGACTCAAATCATTATCCCATTGGCTGATAACTGTCCCTAACGGCCAATTAACAATCACTCCATTCTATTTCCAAATCTTGCCAATATATCCCAATGTTCTTGAAACCTACATCTGTATATATAAGCAACACTTATATATTTGCCACCCACCGACCTTCTCCCTGGACAACAACACTGATTAAACATTTTATTGTTTAGTACGTTTCAAATTGTAGGTCATAAAAACACTGGCCTCCTAACCAGTCACCCACATACAGTAACCAAGGTTCTAAACGCTTGTTCTGACCGTCTAAAACATGCAGAACCTGTGGAGAACTGGCGTCCCTGATACCACCTGAGTGATGCGTTTCCGCTGAAGCTTGGCTTTTAACTCCTCTCAGACAACAGATCCCTTGATCTCCATCTATCACAGCTTGCTAAGACGAGGTTTCCCGTTGCCTGCGCTGAGTGCAAAAACCCTATTATATGGCCAGGTTTCTTTGTCCAAGCGTGGCCTAATGGACAAAAGTAATTAGGTTAAGTGACAGGGTTCTTCCTCGCAATTGTTAAATGCATATTATCCCAAAGTCTATGAGATTGTGGTCTAGACAGCGTGACTAGCTGTGAGATAATGGTCTAGCCGACATGACTGATCTACTGAATGGGACATCTTGACAGTGACAGGAGGAAACAAAATACAAAAACTCTTGCTTTAAACAGGAAATAGAGTAAAATGTCATATGCAACACAGTGTGTGTGTGTGTGTCAGAAAATAATCTCCCTACATAATGTTCACTGATAAAACAGAGCATGGGAATTAGAGAAAAAATAACACACACCACGTCCCCTGGGTTCGACTGGATAATATTTCTAAAGAAAAAGGCTGGACACCACATTATGAGATGTGAACAAATTAAAGGGCTGTTTAAACAATTGCCTAAGCTTATTGCCTTATCAGACCGGTTCACCAGTTTTCAAAGCCTCCAACATCAATAGCTTGATCTGTGATGGTTTATGTTAATCAAACTATAAGGATTTAAAGACAATGCGTTTAGAGTTTCCATAAATACCTTCTCCAGCTAATGTTTTATAAGGTGCACCCAGTGATTGCGTTTTGCTATCTCCCGTTCTCTAATCCACGCCGCCCGTGAGAATTGACAAACGCATCAATAACTCCAGACCTAAACCAGGGAGATTAATTAACCACATTGATACAATTCTTCTCTGACAAAATACATTAGAAATTCCTCTGTGCAATTCGAAGCACCAGGGGCTAAACGCATTCAGACACGGGAAGATAAGATCAACAAATGATCCTCTACCATCCTCGTGGTCTCTGCCAAGAAAACAAGATTGCATTCTTACTACGATTCGTTTTAAACTCAAGGGAGTGACTCAATACGCAAGACGACACTTCCAGGGACCTCCGCCCTCGAAACTGCTAAGGAGGCAGTGTATCTTTTCAGGGTATCGCGCTACGGTCCTATTAGCTTGTGCTTGGTTGCGTTCCAATTTAACAAGAATGCCACTTTTGATTTGTAGCACGTTGGCTGACTTTCAGACTTGAACTTCATAGCATATTCACTCCCTGGATGCCACAGTCAAAATATAAAAGCAAATGTCAGTTTTCAAACAGAACTGAAGTCGCCTTGGAGAAGCAAAATATTAGAGCAACTGAGAACAATTTTAACAAAAAACTAGGTGGCAAAAATGCTCGTATCCCACGGCTAATTCAAGTATCACTTGGAATACACAGCCAGTCCTATCACAGCATCTCTTGCTCTAAAAATAGAAACATACTGTTGATTGCCAAGCCTCCGCGTTTTTTGTTTAATACCACTGTGCAGGGGCCTAATTTACTAATGCATTATGGGAAAACTAGGCTCTAAAAAAAGTCTAAGATGGGCGTTAGGAAAAGCACATGTTCTCGCCAATGGTTTGTTGTAAAAAACAATGAGGTGTTTAACAAATTTTCACTACAGTGTGTAGTGAGATAAAAAACATCAGTTGAAAGTTGGTCAAACTTCCTGTATGCACTGACAAGATAAGAGTTTAACATACTTGAACATACATACCATAAATATTGAACTAGTGCTTTATTTACCGTCATAACTACATATCGATGTATGAGTGGTCTACAAATACCAGTGAAATTTCTTTTTTAAATATTTGAAATATATACATACACACTATTGTTAAATAAACAAACATTGACACTGAGCCTTTGTAAATGTTGGCCTAAGTAAAAAATAAACAAACAAATAACAGTTTATACTAAAAATTGACAAACGTCACTTAAGGTGGATTGGAACGTTCGCAACATTTTAAAATGGGTTCCTGATAAAGCCTGACTCAGTTCCTTAAACAAACATGTGGCCTCTATACTAGGAAAGAGCCCTGCAAATTTACATGTTGAACTTGACCTTCAGGTCACACACACACACAACAGAAGTATGCAACCGCCCCTGGGTGGAGGACGGAAGGGGGGAGGTCTCAACTGTCTGGCAGAGTGCAGGAAAAGACGAATGAATCACTAAGTCGGTTCAGTCCACCCCTCCCCGAAATCACTACCACCACTGCGCAAATCACACACCAAACCCTTCTGTATCACTTCCACATACAATCCTGCATCACCTCCACATAGAATTCTTCTGTACAACTTTATCTTTGAGAAACAAAAACAAACGTCTGTCTTTTGTAAACCTGTTAGACATGTGATGGCCTTTTTGTTTTTCCACCTGCAGTTACCAGGGATTGCTTGGTACTTCGAGACCCAGAAAAAATTGTGTGGCTCTCCAACAAAGATCACGCAACAAAACAATGTGTCAATGAATGTGTCGTGTTTTAATCACCTTACTGAAAACGACCTCTGAAATTCACCTATAAATAAATTATATTTAATTACTGTGGATTGCATTGAGTTCAGCATTGTCAATCACAAATATTTCATTACTGCCATTTCATCCATCGCTGGAGGTTATTTGTCGCCTTAGTTACGATATTTCAGTACCATGACTGATACTGTACCAAAGCCAAAATTCTGCTTTAAATGGCAAAGCAATTTAAACCATCTTCATTCAACCATAAATCTGAATATTTAACATCTCCCAACAGCTGTGACTAAACTTTGATGAATACTGCTGTAGGGCTGATACCGACACATCATGCCTTTAAACTCACCTTTTATATACCAAGACAACTGCAGGGCTAAACCGCTTTGACGTAATCTCAAGTAAAGAAAATACAATGTTTAATATTAATGACAATCAGAACAGGTTAAATCTTATACAGTCATGCAGGAACTACAAACATGTTCCAAAATTAAATCACTTTCAATTTATGACTGGAAAATCTGACAAACCCAAAGACTTTATGAGAAGCGAGCGAGTGACTTATGTTACCGATTGGCAAAGAAAAGGGGAAACCACTTTTCATAAATTTTACTTCCACTTACGGTTGCATGCGTTTCGCAGAACCTGAGTCAACACAGACAAAAGTAAACAGCCAGGGGTTAAACAAGATAAGATGACAAGATTCATTACTTTGTATCGGTTTCTAATGCAGTAAAACCACTTCCAAAGTCTTGCAGCAATACACATACAAAATGCTAAACATATACTAATACATGTCACATTTCATATACTTCCTTAAAAGGGATCTTTTCCACCACACTGATACGTTGTACACTAGCACACTCAAAATCAGTTTAACTGATATGTAAATGTACACCTCCAGCAGTTTCTATAAATCGTCTATAGAGAATCTCTGACCACCGTGGGGAACTTAACATTACTAGCGACCTCCTGCCCACACAGTTCCATGATATCGTTGCTAGAACCACTTTATCATATTATTGTTGAATCCTGCATAGCCAAAGCACTGGTGTGAGATTGGGGCGGGACTATCAGGTTGCAGGACCAATAGAAAACCACTACTGGTGTTTGTTATTGGTGGTGACAATACTGAACCAAAACTGTATACAGTTCACTCCAAAACAAGTTTGTCTAGACTGTTACTTTACATTGGAAAATACACAAATAAGCTAACACAAGCAGGACATAGTTATCAGAAATTTACAGCAGATTTATAGCTGATGTACAAAGCCAAGTCCATATCTATAAACCAATGCTGCAACGACATCAAAATATCAGCCTGTCTCCCAACATGTTGTTTTTAATGGTGCAATTGTTTAGAAACCTCAATGAAATAAACATGTCATAAAAACCCAAATATCTTGTTTTAGTTTGTGTTTGTTTACTAGTTGCGTTACTTATTTGATGGGATCACTGCGTGCGGCCAACCACAATAAAGGCTGCGGTTCAAACAAGATTACAATCAGTTTTACAAACAAAAAGATGAAATTTCCTTTGCGGAAAATTTAAAAATGAACTTCGCATGCTAGAAGCTTCCGTTTATAATCGATTACTGTACCAAAGTCGTTTTTAGGCACAGGTCCATTGCATATCTACACAACGACTACAGCAATGGCATTCCTCAATGACCTTGCAAAAATAAGACAGGCCGTGTTTAAGAAAGCACAGGCCATGTGAGGCATTTTCAAACCTGCCATCTGCCCATCTCATGTCTAGCACACAAGCTTGAGGCTCTACAGAAATGGGGTCAACGTGACTGCAGTGCAACAAAGCGCACAAATGTCACGTTTCAACACATCGACCGGACCGTTGCGATTCTGCCCGGCGAGAGAGACTGCAGACGAGGGAAAACAGATGAGAAAAAAACACAATAGATCAAATACGTACCCACCATCCCCCATATAACAATCCACTCACAGGCACAAGTTACATAACCGTGCCACTATTACACTTAGGGAGACGCAGGTTTTAAACAAAGACTTAGATCTCAGACATTACCTGATTCACTCAACACAACTCAATCATATTTCAAATGTAAAGAAAACGAGGAATTAATATATTTTTTACACTCATGTGTTATTAAATGGTTTTTTAAATGTTTTGTGTTAAGGAGAGCTAGTTTAAAAAAACACTCACAAATAAATGACTTGGTTGTGATCTAAGTAGGTTACATGTGGGCTTATACAATGGGAGTTTCCCAACACACACGGCCTTCAGATTACACACACACACACACACACACACACACACACTCTCCACAACTACCAACCCCCACAGCAGACTGAACACTTGTAAATACAGTGATCCAGATATCACAAACACACAAACCTCTCATTATCCGTCCAATCGGTCACACAGACCAGCAATTTACACAGAATGACTAACAAAGATTACAAATCATAATTCAGATCATCTTCTTGCTTATCTTGAGCATTAACGTCCATTAAAGTCACATGCACTGTGTGATCTGACAATGTCAGGTTATATATCAAGCATAACAAATGAGAAATAACACGTTCTCAATCATTGATCAGGAATTAATGGCACTAATATAACCAACACACTCGTTTGTTTCTTTAACACAAGAATAAGTGCATCTCCCTTCCCCCACAGCTATTCTAAAGTTGTCATGTGTGTCTACTGTTATATCTCTACCATCCCTTTATAAACATTAAATATCAAACATATAACAAAGTTTATATGACAGTGATTATAACACATATGCAAAAGTACTGGAGTTTGTTTATTAATGGAGAATCACTTACTACAGTACTAGTAACTTATAGATGCAAGTACATAAACTTGAAGTTTTGGAATAACACCAACATTTACACCAATAACCAATAATTATATTATAAATACATATATTATAATATCAAAACAACAGAGTGAAATCACTTGAAACGACGTGAATGTTATAAACAAGTGCCTGATGAAATTGTTTTGTACACACTTAACTACTAAACACACTGAAGTGTTGCTGCATTTACGCACACACGCGCGCGCGCACGCACACCCGCCCGCGCGCACTCACACACACACATACACCAAATCCCATCCCCCACCCAGCCAGACCTTTACAATAAATGCCCCTATGAGATTATAAATCGTTATATATTGCCATAAAAACGCAATAACCCGCACAAACACGCCAAGCTTGTCGTGCTGTCTCTATAACGCTTAAAAGCGAATAAAAACACTCACTTTAATGCCCGGATGAGCGCGAGGGCTGCCTTTCGCTGCTGATCCGCTCGTGTGGAATTTCCTCCTCCACGACTATTTCGTGAAATAGCGCTCAAACCACGCGTTATAAAGCCGCTTTGAGGCGACAGGTCGGCAGGTAAAATCCCAAACAAGCGTCCGGTGGCGATCGCGCCGGGGTGGAGCTGGATAAAATCGCTTAAAATGAGCTTTAAGAGCGGTTGAGGTACATTGTGAGGCTGTTTGCTAGTGGAGAAAGAGCCAAACGGTTCAGGAGCAGCCAACGGCTTCAGACACTCAAACACTGGAGAGGTGACCCGCCGGGCGAAAATGGGGGAGGCCTGGGCGGTTGTCTCTGCAGCTTTGTTGAAATGGAGGGAGGAAGACGTCGCTATAACATGCTGCTCGGTCCGTCATGATGAAGATTTTATCCTTTCTTTTATTTATTTATTTATTTAAACGACTTTATCTCCAAATCTACGTGACCGTCCCTGCTATCAATATTTTTTTATGCGAGTGGCGTTGCATAAATTGCGTGTTTTTTATATATGTTGCAAAGATATTTTTTT
>JBAJNP010012412.1:0-13438 GCA_036877545.1 Yasuhikotakia modesta | reverse complement strand
TTTTAGGTCACTGTATAGTCTATGAACATTCCTGTTATATATTGATATATACGCCGAAACTAGATGGCTAACACCTTAACCAAAAAAGCTACAAGGCTACAAGATCATCCAGTCTATCTGTGATGTCTCTGTCCATTCTCTCTGCTGTTCAGAGCTGATGACCTCTCCAGTGACCTGTGTTTGCACGGTGTAGCGGTACAGTCCCTGCATGGAGACCGAGAGCAGTGCGACCGAGAAGAGGCCCTGCAGGACTTTAAAGATGGTAATGCTAGAATAAACAGTCAGTTAAATAAGACGAAGCCTGAATATTTATCGTAGTATAAATAAGTATCAAGTATAAATAAATATTGTGAGATACAACGACTTGAGAATGAATGAACTAAAAGTCTGATAAGTTTCTGAGGTTGTGCTAAAATGAAGTGTGGGTTGCTGTGTAAAACATGATTCTGCTTTGAAATAATTTTGATTATGAATTTATTATACATTATGTTTGGGTTTTAAGATGCAATTTGCATTCAGTCAATAATGTTCTTTGGGATCGCAATCTTTCCGCTTCTGTTTAAGGTCGTGTGCGTATCCTGGTGGCCACTGATCTCGCCTCTCGTGGGCTGGATGTTCATGACATCACACACGTGTTCAACTACGACTTTCCCCGGAATATAGAGGAGTATGTGCACAGAGTTGGAAGAACAGGTCGTGCAGGGTAAGCCAATCGGTTGAGGGTGTGACCATGACATGAGAAATCTGTATTGACACAATGCACACTGTAAACAAGCCTGTAAACAATTGTCTCAGGAGGTCTGGTGCTTCTGTAACCCTGGTAACAAGAGAGGACTGGAAAATGGCTTCTGAGCTCATTACGATTCTGGAGAGGTCTGGTCAGGTAAACACTAGTCAGTATGTTGTTTATGTTAATGTTGTGCTGCATGTACTGCAGGTGATATAAAACAAAGTGCTGTTAGGCTACGATTTGTATTGCTGTCAAATGTTGACAGCATGTTGGCCATCCAGCAATTGACAACCCTTTGCGTTAAGATTTTTACTTTCATTTTTACTTTCTTTAGGAAGTACCAGAGGAGCTGGTGCTGATGGCTGAGCGCTATGAGAAACATCGGAGGGAGAAGGAAATGTTTTCCCCCAGAGGAGGAGGCCAGAGAAGAGCTATCAGAGGAGGATCAGATTGGCGATTCTAATCTCACGAGAGGTGATATTTATCTTCATGTCTTTCATTCATAGATACAGCAACATAAAAGAAATATTTCAAATGTTTGAATTGTATTAGATTTTTTTCCAACAAAAGTCTTATCTGTGCCATGTTGTGACCAGTTGTATCGTTTTGTTTTTTAGAGTGATCTCACTGTATGCTCTGAAATTCCGTGAATTTTAAATTGTTGCAAAGACTGTGACGTTCCAAACTTTACGTTTTGTTGTGTTAAAGCTTTATTTTGTAAGTATGGATTTCTTTTTGGATTTCAATTCTTATTTTTACAAATCTGATGAGACTGATGTGAAGTTCATGCATCTAGTTGTAGGTTGTAGATGATTCTGTATATCTGGTTCAGTTGAACGAATATAAAATAAAGGACTGTAAACCATTTAAAAGTTTGCTTTTTTTATTTTAAAATTTGTTGTTGATTGAATTTTATTCTCTAAATTTCTAATATTCAGATGACTCTAAAGGTGACAGGGAACAAAACAATTAGTAATGTTAAGTTACTGAAATACTGGAAAATTATTGTTTCGCTGGAATTCAATTTCATTTACCAGAAAGTCACAGCTGCTCCTAGGCACATAATCTGGATTTAAGAGGTTGTGGGATGGAACAAAAAAGTTTGGAAGATTTTGTGTTTTAAGGTATCCGATAAAGTCGTCTAAGAGCTGCAGGAAGCAGTCAGTCAGTTGACGGTATGCCCACTTGCTGTCCTCCACTCGTTCAACACAAGCGTGGAGCAGGGTGGTCTTCGCGTGGTAAGAGCAGAACTTGGACATTTTCTTTGAATGCTTCTCTTTGAGCTGACTTAGAAGATACTTCAGAAGCTTAAGACATTCCTTCCTGTAAAAGTCCACAAAAGATAAGTTTCTCAGTGGTTCTTTTTCATTTCGGACTTTTAGACCAGACATTTATATATCATGTGCAAGCAAAAAAGGCATCGTTTAGATAAACAAAAGGGTCTGTTGCAATTCAGCAATACCACAAGAGTCTTGAACACTCAGAATAGCTACCTGCAGCATTTTTGTCCTTTAGACTCACAGCAGGTTTTGGTGTTGCCGTGCTTGTGCAGAATTTGCTTTTCTACATGTGAAAAAGAGATTCGCCAGGCATCTGTGTAGAAAACATTTATTTAAGGTAAGCTAGCATATTTTTGTTATTACAATATAAATACTGATAAAAAAAACAATGTACCCTTCGCAACAACTCCATCATGCTCTGTGTTGCCTTTTCCTTCATATTTGGGGACCAGGTAGTACGGCTGGCGCTTAATCTCCGTTCGCTCTTTACCACCAAGCCAGTGTTTTATTTTAAAACCATTTTGTGTGTTGTGTGGCCAACTGCCACGTACCTTCAGTCCAAGAACGAAGTCGAGGGAAATTTTCTTTCCATTTTCAGTTACCTGCAGTGTCACAGCAGGACACCTTTGCTCCTTGCGTTGTACCACAATTGTATCTAGAAAATGCAAAAAAAAAAAAAGTTGAGGGAAGGTTGGTGATTTTTCTACTCTGCCCTATTACTCAAACATAAATAGTTTATGTATTATTAATACGTTGCATTAGTTTTCATAAACAAGTTTAAAAAGTAGCATTTATAAAAGCTTGGCTTACATGGAAGTGAACCCACAGCTTTCTTCACTCCATCTCTGAATTCATTCAGCATGTCACTGGCTCTAATTGTTCTGTTTGCATTTAGAAATTTCTCCAGAACATGTTCCGATTGTCGTTTCAGTGCGACACTGTAAAATGCGTCTTTGTCGTGGAGTTTCTGAATGTCCACTCTCCCCACAGGTATAGTCAGCATCACATCAAATTCATCAGGTTCACAGATCTACAACACGATGAGATTCATTCAGCTGAAAGTGAATTTACGACAGAGGTTTTCTGCAAACCCCTTCTGAGGTCTAACTTAATTAGATCGTAATTCTAATGATAAAACTTAGGGACTATATAATCCGTTAAACTATCTGTGTAGTTTAATTCTCATATTAAGTGTTTTGTTGACATATTTCAACTGTTTTAGTGCCGAAAGGTATGATCTAGATATGCCAGTTACAGGTGTCACTTTTTGTTCCAATAGATCAATTTATATTTATGAAGATTTTGGGAAGATTTTGGGAAGAGTTTGGAAGATTTTGTTTAAGGTGTCTGCTAAGGTATCTCATTGTACTTACTTTAACGTTTTCGTAATAACTTCCTGATGTTAAGCGCTCGATATCTTTACACCAGGTCTTGCTTCTCTTCAGATGTGACGTGACCGTCTCAGTTATGTCATTTACACAAGCGGATGCTTTCGACCGCTCGTCTTTCCTTATCTTTAGTTTTCTAATAGTGGCCAGAAGAACTTTATTTAGTTCAACTGTTTTGATTTTCGGTCTGGTTTTCTCTAACGTTTCACTTTCACCCGTGCTGTCCGTATTAACAGAGTCTGAGCTTTGTGCTTTTGTAAGTTTGGGTTTAGTTGTAGGTTCTCTTCTGTGGAGCTCGAGCTTGTTTTTAGGCAAACCGGCAGGTTTCTTTTGACTTTGATTCGACTGACGCGGAACTTTTGGCTTTTGAGTCTGTCCAGCATTTTCTTGGGCGTCAATTATGGACCCTGGCGCCTCTGCATTGGTGTCTGTATTAGGTCCAGGTCCGTGTGCTCTTCCAGGTCCTCCGACGAGCTGTTTTGTGGATTTGCTTTGTGGCGATTCGGCTCCGCCTGGGGTCGATTTTTTCTTTTTCCGCTGTCGATTGGCTCGTTTAGGTGCGTTGTTTTCATCCTGCTCGATCTTCTGAGGTTCACCTTGACATTTTTGTGGATCTGTCGGCTTTGCATTTTCTTGGAAGTCATTCTTGGCCTCTCCAAGTTTAGTTTTAATATTACGGCCACATTTATGTCCTCTTGCTGCGCGCTGTTCGGCGGACTTGATGTCAGGGGTCTGTGGAGATTCATCTTTTTCTTCATCACATCTGGGCTTCTCAGGAACCTTTTCCAGTTTTTTATTTTGCCGATGGCCGTTTGCTCGTTTTGGTGACGGGTCTGCATCACGCTTGCTTGTGGCAGGTTTGTCTGGACTGTCACTGTTATCTGTCCGCTTTCCACGTTGTCGTTTGCCGCTCCTGGGTGTCGGTGCGCTTACATCGCAGCGGTCTTTGGCGCACTCCGCTGGTTTCGTGTTTTTCCTGTCATTATTAGGAGGGTCTCTCTGCTCTTTTTTACTCTTTCCAGTGTCCTCGGCTAAAGTTTTAGCTCTAGGTTGGACAGGCCTTTTTTTAGACCTGTTTTTTCTCTGGTTGTTCATGATGGCAGGTTTACTGCAGACGACGCACAGCTATGTAAGACTCAAGGATGACATGCATGTGTAAGTTTCGTTTCGTAAAATCTCACTTCCTCCTGGAAAGGATGCCGTGCAATGCAGTCGTCAAATTGGTATTTCCGCGGTTTGTGTGGCAAAAGTCGTGCGTATATTTCACTATATAACTAAATAATGCACATTATTTACAAGCGCTTTTGCGACATCGTGCGGCGTTACGATTTATTCAACACCCAGAAGGAAATTTGAGAAAGAATTTGTCTAAATTAACTCGCTGTTAAAATGCCGTTTTAAAGAATAAACAATTCAAACTCCGTTATGGTTAAGACAACTTTAATATGACAAGAAAGCTTTCAATCTTCATAAGGTGCAATAGCTGATGCCAATTAAAGTCAACAAGTGCTTGTGCAGGGTTAGCCTACGCCAGTCAAAGTGCTAAACATAAAGCTGTCAGTGCACAAAAATTGCATTGGCCCAGATATGGGCTAATTTCGTTTTACATTATTTTATGGTTTACATTGCAAAGCTAAACATACAAGTTCTCTGAAATGTTTGAGTCTATGAAATATGGTCTTTAAAGTAGCTTACCACTAGTGGATACTGAACGCATGGTATTTAGCAAACAACCACTAAAACAAGACAACATTGTGAGAACCAGGCTAAAACTGCACTCCAGAGCAGGAGAAGTCAGAGCTCCCACGATTTTAAAATCACATATGGTTTAAACAGCCATCATCAAAGACAAAGCACAAATAAAAAACACTACATTTTAATAGTCAACATACATATTAGGATTTACTTTTAAAGGACTGCTTTTTTCCTTCTGATACTTTTGCGATGCATTGGAACAATTAAGCAGTCTCTGATTATGGAACCTAAACAGCCAATAGGATAGAAGAGGATGACCACTGCTTTTCCATATGTGTCTCTGGAGTTGACAGTCAAGCACAACATTCATTTGGCTTTCTGGGCTTTTTGAGCGGACTTGGTGATCTTTCCGCTAGTCGGGGTCTTTTTCTCCACCCCCTTAATCACTCCCACTGCCACCGTCTGTCGCATGTCACGCACAGCAAAACGACCTGCGGATAAAGGTAGTTGTTTTACCTTATCCCACAACTCCTGAAGCAGTTTTTAAGCAACAAATTATATTGAATTTGTTTGACATGAAACAAAATACCATCAAGCAACTATATCATTAAAATATTATTATTAGTCTTTGTGACTTTTTAAACATCTGAATGGATGGCTGCACATAGATTTTTAGATATCCACATTCACAGATTAAAGAAATGCAATACTATTAAGAAAGAAAATAATTTTCCTTGAACTTAATTTAGTTTAACTTTAATTAAACAGAGAAAGCATATGGGACACTGTACAAAATGCTAGGATACCACTTACCCAAAGGAGGATACTCGGAAAAGCTCTCCACGCACATGGGCTTCCCAGGAATCATGTCCACAATGGCTGCATCACCTGACTTGAGGCTCTTGGGATTGTCCTCAAGCTTCTTTCCAGAACGACGGTCGATCTTTTCCTTCAGCTCTGCAAATTTGCAGGCGATGTGTGCAGTGTGGCAATCCAGCACAGGGGCATATCCAGCACTGATCTGCCCTGGATGGTTCAAGATGATTACCTGATGAGACACAATGACATTTGTAATTGGCTACTCAGTTTTCTTGAACATGCTAGTGAGTTTTTGTCTATAAAGCTCACTTGAGCAGTAAAGGAAGCCGCCTCCTGGGGTGGGTCGTTTTTGCTGTCACCAGCTACGTTTCCACGACGGATGTCCTTGACAGAAACGTTCTTCACATTGAAGCCAACATTGTCCCCAGGCAAAGCCTCTGAGAGAGCTTCATGATGCATCTCCACAGACTTGACTTCAGTTGTCACGTTGACAGGGGCAAAGGTCACCACCATACCTGGCTTCAAAATTCCTGTCTCCACACGGCCCACAGGAACAGTTCCAATACCTAGAAAAAAAAATGACATTTTATTTTATACTTACCCATACAGCAGGCAAAATTATCAAACATTATCTGTATTTACCTGTAAAAAGCAAGAAGGCAATTTAATTTAACTATAAATGAGTAATAAAGTCGGCTTGCAATAACTAACCTCCTATCTTATAAACATCCTGAAGGGGCAGGCGGAGGGGTTTGTCAGTCGGACGTGTTGGAGGCTGGATAGCGTCCAGAGCCTCCAAAAGAGTAGTTCCAGACGCATTCCCTTCTTTCCTGGTGATTTTCCAACCCTTGAACCATGTCATCTAAAGAAAGAATGTAGAAGACATTGACTAGAAATTATCTACTATCATTTGTCATAAATATGCGTCTGTAATGCTCTATATTGACATGTTCATTGTACTTTCATTTATGCTGTAGTACTTACATTGGGACTGGCTTCCAGCATGTTATCTCCATTCCAGCCAGAGATGGGAACGAATGCCACTGTATCAGGATTATAGCCAATCTTCTTAATGTAGGTGCTGACTTCCTTCACAATCTCCTCATAGCGCTTCTGGCTGTAAGCGGGTTCGGTGGAGTCCATCTTGTTGACACCCACAATCAGCTGCTTTACACCCAGTGTGTAGGCTAGAAGAGCATGTTCTCTGGTCTGACCATTCTTGGAGATACCAGCTTCAAACTCACCCACACCTGCTGCCACTATCAGCACAGCACAGTCCGCCTTGAAGATCAGAGAAAATTTATTTTTTGAATAGTTTCTATGTATTAAACATGAACATCTACAAAGACTGAAATGCCTTGTTTGACCTGGGAGGTCCCAGTGATCATGTTTTTGATGAAGTCCCTGTGTCCTGGAGCATCAATAATTGTGACGTAGTACTTGCTGGTCTCAAACTTCCACAGGGAAATGTCGATGGTGATTCCTCTCTCTCGCTCTGCCTTCAGTTTGTCCAGCACCCAGGCATACTTAAAAGAGCCCTTTCCCATCTAGAAGGTGACACGCACATTCACAGAGCATGAATTTGTTAAAATGTTGACTTGTTTGAATGTGCTGTCCAATATCTGCATCTTACCTCTGCCGCCTCTTTCTCAAACTTCTCAATTGTCCGTTTGTCAATCCCACCACACTTGTAGATGAGGTGACCTGTGGTTGTGGACTTCCCAGAATCCACATGGCCGATGACAACGATGTTAATGTGGAGTTTCTCCTTTCCCATGGCTGATCGTTTTCTTTAAAGTGACAAGTGAACCTGCAAAGCTTTACACAGAAGCCAACAAACAATCAATGTACAAACATATTCCAGACATATTAAACTATTAAATGGCTGTTCATTTCCCAGTTTACTTGTGACTCATTGATCTTTAACTAATTCCAGGGACTAAAGGGAAAGAAAGACTTATTTAAATTCACATGCAGCGGTTCAGTTCAAAGATTGTAATGCAGTATGCTAATGTATTTCTGGATTAAAGAGGAACACTGTTTAAAATTGTATGCCCTGGTGCAGATTCTAAGCAACTATTTGAATGTCTTACATTTGAATTTTATTGACTAGACACTGAAGGGAATGCAGGTGAAAAGACATTTGGTTAACAAATATGGTGGTTGGGGTTTAATATCCTCAAGCTTTAGACCAGCACAACGTTTCATTTTTCTGTCTATTAAGTAAATGGTGTTGATATGCCTTTCATCCTGCTTGGTATATCTTTGTCCTGCAGACCTCCATTTTGTAAAGATGCTCTTAAAAAATACGGGAAGCCATTTGTAAGACAGTTTTGATATTGAAATAGCCAAAATGTAGCATCCTTTTACATTGGCTTCTAAGACTTGCATTAGACCATGCATTCAACATATATGAGTAATGCGTCACCATTTCATAACAGATCTGAAATGAATCAAGAATTAAAAGACGTTGTTAAAGAGAAAAGACGAATTGCCAACAGTGTTAGGAGGTTAATTCCCAGCTTAACCTGTGAGGTTAACAGAAGGGCTATTCTTATTAGGTTACCTAACACAGACGCATTCTGTAAAACGGACATGAATTATTCCTGCCCTACCTGACATACTAGAATCGGTCGAATAAAATGCATCAGAAATACATTTTTTTGGTGCAAAAGAATGCGGGCAAAACGCGGTCTAGTCGTCTGCGGATAGCAGGCAACCCAGATCACTGGGATGTCTGGGGGATTTAACATGCAATCCTTTCCCTGCAGCTGCCGCCATGTTCTCCTGTCTGAATCTAGCGCAATGTCAAACACACGCATCAGTAAGGTGCATTACAAGAGCAGCTATTAAAAAAACACTGATGTCGACAGCAGCTCTGCATGAATACATATAGACGTGTTTTGCTTTAATGTTTAACCATGCAGATGAATATGCGTGTGAATGTGATACTGTACCTGCGCGAGTATCGGGATACCGGAGAGGTGCTGAAGAGGCTGAGCGGCTGCTCTGATCTCGTAACTCTAGGGAAGCGACTGCGCACGCGCACATATGCGGCTCATCGCTGCCCACATCGATGAGAGACGGGGACGCCTGCAGTAAGACTGCTATTGCAAAACAAGTTTAAATAATGTGAATTTTTTATCGCTTCACTTTCACATTCGCTATAATTGGTAACGCAGATTTTGTTAAATCTCATAATGGATATAAACATAGTATATCATTACGTAAAGCAACATTAAGAAAGGGTCATTTTATTTGCTATACATTTTGACAGCCGATGATTCATTGATATGGCGTTTATAATCCATGTTGTATGCAGTATACAGTTATTACATGGCTTATATACATTGCACCATAAAATAAAAAATGTAAACATAAATCAGTAATATAAAATGACAAAAAACAAGCAATCGTAATTGTAAACCACGATTAAAAGTTCCCTTATATAATATGTTGATTGTACACCAGGTTATACAACCAAAGGAATGTTGTGCTAATCATACAGTAAGGCATGAAAACAGAGAAAACAGTTTTAAGCAATTAATCTCTGTGTTTTCCTTCATCTATATTTTTTTCCTTTTTGCTTTCAAGTTTGTTTTTTAAAAAATCTGCCAAAAACAAAATGGCAAATAAGAGACTGGGACAGTTTGAATACACATAAGTGTCTCGCTGTATATTAAAATAATAATGAAACATATTGTGCAATATTCATGAGTAGTGTGCAATCTTCTAAAGAATTTTCGGTGTAATATTTTCATCCCTTTGGAAACGGCTCACGATAATCATGTTTTATTTCTGATGTGTTCTGTGGACAGCCCATGGCTGGACTGTGCCCTTCCCAAACAATGTGAAGAAAATGGCTCCAAATATATTAATTCCCGCTGAGATGAAGAAGACAATTCTCCACTCGGCAATGGTGTTCTAGATTAAAGCAAAATATTAAAGTGTTTGTTACATTATTGCGATAAAATTATCAGTCAGATGTTACACGCATCAATCAAAATGATCACTTAATAGATAATTAATAGTTAATATTAGTCAATATTCAGTAAGTATATGAAAACTACAAAAAGCTGCAAAAATGCTTCAAATGCATTAAAGGATGCATTAACGCATTAATATCTATTCAGTGTTACGCTATCCATCCAGCCACAGTGAGATTTCAAAACACTAGATGCTGCTACAGGACACCCACTAATCATGCGTGACACAAATTCTTAATATTACCGATAATTCTTAATATTATTTCTTAATATTCTTAATATTATCAGTAATTATTGTTAATTAATGTAACACTTGTTATACCATGGTCTCATTTTTGTCATACCATAACACAACCCAGCTGAGTATGCTTTGTAAACATGTCACACTGTAACATTATATGTCTGCTGTTACTAAAGAATAGCAGTTCTAACTGTAAGCAATGCATTGTTACCCATTTCACATGCAAAGTCTGAAAGTCTTAAAGGTACAGGAGCATAAATGTCAGGATTATAGCCTGGATTATATTAAATGCTAAATGTGGAAGTGAGTGTGGAAACAGCTGTAAAGTGCTAAATTACTAAAGGCACAAAAAACTCTGCTATGTTATAGCTGGACCTGTTATATGACCCTTCAAAGGCTACATGTTCATAGAGAAACAGCACTTACTGATTTGGTCAGTGATCTTGCTATTACAGGTCCTACCATACCAGGTATGGTGGCAAATGTGTTCGTGATCCCAAGCAGTATCCCGGCATAGCTGTAAGGGGAAGATTTAAAATAATTAAAGTCAATTTTTTTAGCCAACCGCATACATGCTACAACTAAAATCACATGCAAGACTGCCAAAAAGAAGTTGTCTTACGAGGGAGCAATGTCCAAATGATTGATGTTAAATCCAGAGGCTGAAATGCCCCCCAGAGACGAAGAGATAGTGAGGAAGGCAATAGCCAGGAAGTAGTCACAGTTGGTATAACCAGCAGCTACAAGAAATACGGCTGGTCCCATCATTCCTGAACAGGAAACACACACACACACACACACACACACACACACACATTAGTAGCACTATATAGTAGCACAGACCTCACATCACCCTATTCACACTGAAATCAACATTTCTTGGGAAAATGTGCAGTTTCACATAACCTACTGTGTGTCTTATGCCTTACCTACTATAGTGAAAGCTTTACGCACAATTACGGTGCGCATATGATATCTCTCTCTCAGGAGGTCTGCTATCTGCCCACCCAGCAGAGCCAGACACCAACATCCAAGGTAGGGTAGAGCAGACAGCATCCCATTCTTACAGTGACATGAGAAAAACACATTATTATAATTCTTCTGATAGTAACTTGATATACATGACAGTAATACAAGACTGAAGCTTTAGTATTCAGCTCACCTGCTGAATACTGAATCCCAGAATATCATTCATGTAGGTGGGCAACAGTGTCAACAGTGTGTAAAATGTCCAGTTGTAGGAGAAGTGTGCCACAACTATAGCCCATAATGGCAGGGATTTGAGGATTGATGCCCATGGGATAACGTCTGTAGTTGGGGACAGCTGCAGCAGGAACACATAACATTATTATACAAAATCAATTAGTTTGTGAATATTATCTATACCTTAATATCTACTTAAAGACACTTAATGTAACTTTGCCTACTTCGTTTTTTAAAGATGATGTTATATAGGTCTTTTCAATCTCTGTTATTCTTTTGTGCGAGCTGGGACTGTTACTGACAAAGGCAGTCCAAAGAACAAACCAGAGAAGACCAACAGCACCTATGAAACAGAGGAATACAAATCTAATACTGTGTGCATTAAGGAGGCTGAATAATGCAATTAGAGACCATATTACATAAGCATTACTAAAAGCATTACAAAATCTGTCCTTTTATGCCTATTACACCAGACTTTTATACTTTTTTTAATGAAACACACACTTTTAACAGTGTTTTGTTGTATAATGGAACTTACCAAATATATAAAAGACATATGTCCAGTCTAAGTAAAAGCAAATCTGGCCAGACAGGGGGAGAGCCACTACAGTTCCCAGCTGAGCACCTTTAAAGGAAATCATAATGATAGTATTAACACTCAGGAATGCAAGTACATCAATGAGCAAGTAATGCAAGTTCTACAGTACCTGTGTAAGAGATTGTCAGCAGGCGACTTCGCTCCATAGGTGGGGCCCATGATGCCCACATTGCATGCATGGCAGGATACGACACACCCTGGGACCCCATGAATAACATCAAATCAGGCTATTGTATATTGCAAGTCACTTTGTATAAAAGCATGTGCCAAATTCACCCATGTAATTGCAGAAACAGATTTAATATATATATTAATATATATATATTTATATAATTATATTATAACAATATATAATTGGCTTACAGCTTACCTCTCCAATACCTTCCAGGATCCTGACAGCGATGAGGTAACCGGCTCCCAGATCAGCAGCCACTGGAGTCAACAGAGTGAAGATCACAGTGCAAAGAATGCCGATACCCAAAAGCCACTTGGCACCATACTTGCGCGCCAGGTAGCCACCTGGTACCTGAGTAAGAATATACCCATAGAAGAAAGAGCCCAATATCCAGCCCTGCGTCTCTGAGTCCCAGTCATAAACTCTAGCCTGTTGATAAACATAACTAATATTAATATATAATAATTTAAACATTGCCTTAGACTTTCATTTTTGTGATGCATAAACTGGAAATACAGTTTAAAGTCACTTTAAATTTAAAAACTGCTTTTACAGTATGTAAACTAAATAAAAATGTCAAAATGTTGAATGCTGTTCATTCATTACTGTTTGAAGGAAGAGAGGTTTGCTTATGAAATATGTGCAACCATAAAGCAGTCACATGCTCTTACAGTGTGGTTGTGTTTAGGTACAGGGCTGCTGTGTCGAGGACACACAGATGAACTGTTGCTGCCGCTGGTGCTGTTTTTTAACATGTCCACCATTGCCACGCTAAGGTTCACCCTGAGAGCATATGCCACGAAAAAGCCATAACACGATAATATTGCCAGTCCATAACGTGAGGAGCAGCAGGCAGGAGCTGCAAGAACAAACAGGAACTGTTACCTACCACAAAAACAAACTAATTCCCATGTTAAATAAAGACACGCCTTAACTACACAAGTTAATGCACCAGCCAAAGCAAAACTACACAACTGTAAATCAACATAATTAATTGGATAATTGCATCAATCGGTGTAATTTTGTTATTATTATCTGTATATGAAGCCTGCAGCTTACTGACAAAATAAGCAAACGGAGAAAGATTGACAGTTTTTTGTGCGGATTGAAGCGATCCCATATGTAGTAGAGTTGAAAAGTAAATGCAGTAATTGTATGTTTTTATGGCGGATAATACAGTCAATTTGTTCACTGTAAGGTAAGTTCCCCGCTACGAGGACTAACGTGCGCGCACCTAACTGTCACGTGACACTGCCACTGCATTATTAATGCAGACTGCATCAAATGCTTCTATCGTTAACAATTAAACGACAAGCCATTTGT
>JBAJNP010012411.1:0-13443 GCA_036877545.1 Yasuhikotakia modesta | reverse complement strand
AACACAAACAAAGTTTAAACAAACGAGAGTATCTGGGGTAAATTTGGAGCATGTTTGGGGCGGCTGAGTGACCTCGAATAGATATTATTTTAATATGTAAAAAACCAAAGCAGTACGAATATAAAATTTTACAGCACAAACAAACACGACCATGATTTTACAGCACAAACAAAACGGAGCACAAACAAACACGACCATGTTTTCGTAAATTTGTAGCATGTGGGGGGCTGAGTGACGTCATCGACTATAATTAATGACCTATAAATACTTTTTTTAATATCTAAAAACCAAAGAAGCACAAACGATTCTTTTTGCAGCACAAACGGAGCAAAACGAATGAGAGTATTTTGCCGAAGTTTTGTGTTGGGTGGGGGGCCAACTTCACGCAGGTGTCTTACCTTTCCTTTTTATTACTTTACAAATTAATTGTTCCTTTTCATTTCATTATTAAAGTTGACTTTTTAAATTCTGTATTATATGCCACTGCATTAAAATGTGACGATTACTACCATAGTGCTTTCTGCATTTTATGTGTTACTGTAGTGTGATCCAACACAATCATATTTCTACAGTTAAATGCACCACATTTGACTTGAGTGCTGAAATGACTGTTGTCATTTATCATTACAGTGGGTGTCTGTGTAAGCAGTGTTGATGCGCTCCATAGAGACCTTTCCTATGCAAATATACATTTGGTTCACTCACTCATTGTCTCCCAGTTTACAACAGTTTACTTTCTCTGTCCTTTGCCCCATTATGCCTTTCAAAAGAAATTTCAGCCACACCTCAGAGGCGAAGCTCCTTAGCTTGTGATGCACATAACAAGTTGTTAGTGACCCCCTGTATAGGTCTTGTTTTCCAAAATTTCTGGTATTGGCCGGTCTTTAATTGGCTTGAAGAGTGTGCAGGAGACTGATGCTGAGGCAAAAAGTTACAATCTTATGAATCACCACTCTATGTCCTTGGTTTGATCCTAGATTTGACATTGAGAGCCCAAGGATGCCCAGGTATAATTAATCTTTTGTAACAGACCCTCTTCCTAAAATCTATTTATATGTCCATCTATATATTTTAGGTATGAATGTAAACATAAACAGTCACCACCAGTGAATAGAAAAGTGTTCAGTGGTGAAGATACAGAATTATTGAAGCATAAGAAATAAGGGCTTGTGATTCAAATCAGTCTGTGTTTATATATCAGCAGTTCAACAGCAGTGTGTCAGTGTATTGTTAACGAGAGTTCAGTATTCGTATAGTCTGTGGGTAGAAGCTGTTTCTGAATCTGTCAGTTTTGCACCACATACTACAGCAGCATTTGCCAGAGGACAGATTGGTGAGCAGTTCATGGGCAGGGTGGGTGGAGTCACTGATTATTTTGGTGGATCTGTTCAAATTAATCTGTGTAAATTAATGCAATTTTAGCATTTTTAGTGATTAAGGGTGTGAAATGTTTCTGGAACTGCAATAGCTGTATGACAATTCACTACAACTGGAGTGAGATGCATAAGAGACTCTGCAAAAGGGAGAATGTTATTAAACTTAACAAATTGGCACATGTGCACATGAGGGACTAAAGAACAATAGCATCTTATTTTTTGCTGCAATGAATCTGTGAATTGTTTATTAAATCAATTAACGATTCATGCATTTAAGTTGGTGTGATCAGGTCTTTACTTGACTTGGATAGAAGTAATATTGTAACATGTCTACAGACTATACAAAACAGAATCTGGGGCAATAAGGTTTAAGAGATTCTAATTATGTCTTTGTTGACGCCAGTGTGGCAAGGGTGTGGGGCAGTTTTTATACCCACAAGCCTAATGTCCATCTACTTCCGAAAACCAGACTACAGATTTCCACCCAGGAAATAGAAGTAAACCCCAAAGTTGATTAGGTCACACAGGCTCACTTCTCTTTATAAAAAGGGTAGGGAAGAAACATGGGTGTCAAAAATACAAGCATTTATTGTTCAGCAACAAAAAGATTGCTTAAAATAAGCACAATAAAATATACAAACAGGGCTGAGGTTACATACAGGGGTGATCAACACTAATTACCCCTAAAGCACATTTCTACACACCCCACCGCGCACTCAGACCCACATACAAGCGCTTCTAACAGGCGTTCATCGCTAATGTTGAAGCAGCCACCAACACCACAGATCCTTCACCAATGGGACCCCAGCTACTGAAAGCAAATATATCTTATAAACAGACGTCAACATATATAAATAAGTAATGAAAAGCGAAAAAATACAAGAGCAGTTCCGGAGGTTCGTTGCGTAGTAACGGCGTCCTTATAAGCGACAGAAATACACGTAACCAACCAAAGGAAACGCGCTCACAACTTAAAACGACCTAAACAGAAAAAGGGGAGGATCCGGACGAGACGCGTCACAGACCGCAACCATACAGCTGTTAACTAGTCAGCGCTAGTTATAATTGGTATCACAGGTGTCAATCATCACCTCCTATAACTCAATCATACGGTCACACCAGTTTGTCAGAAACAGCGCCGGCCCGCGGCTTAGGCAAATACTAGGGGTGTCAAAATGCGTTTTTTTAACAATGTAGTTTTTTTTAATTACCAATACTACTAGATTTACTTACTACAAGATTTTGTTGTCGTGTCATTTTGTGTCACATGATAACATGTTTTAATAATATTTATTATTAATTATACAGAAGATCATTGCTGCCCTCTACTGGAAATCGATAACTAACATTAACAAAAATATCAAATACTGTTAAACCGTTATGTTTGTTGTTAGTTCAAGTTAATACATTCACAAATGTTAGATGACACGTTATTGTAAGTGTTACTGTTATACTATTATCAGCTTTTATTAAGAAGAAAATGTAACACTCAACAGTCGCACATACATGATCAGATACCAGGTAGGAAAGCAGAATTGACGGCATCCAGGCACTAAGGCTCTTGTGGAGGTGGGGGAAACTACTGCAGACCCTGTAATGGAAGGTGAAGCTCAGTTCTTGGCAAAGGAGATTTCAGACACTGAAAAGTTCAAGTTTATTTATAAAGCGCTTTTCATAATGGTACATTGTTACAAAGCAGCTGTACAAATGATTTTGGACAAAAGTGAAAACATCCGGGATAGATACAGAAAGGTGAAATATGAATATTATATGGAGTAATTGACATATGCAGGCAAATGTGAAATATAGAATTTCTACACAGTATTCAAGTTATTTTACAGAAATTATCTAAGCTAATGTCAGCAGACTCCCTGCAAGCAATCCAACAGGGTGACAGTGGCAAGAAACCAAAACTCCAGAGATTGAAATATGGAGAAAAAAAACTTTTGAGGACCCATATTTGACAGGAAGGGCCAGTTCTCCTCTGGCACACTAAAGCTGCAGTCAGTATCCATGACTAAGACAGGTTAAACGGCAAGCGTTACTTTACAGACTTGCATAGCGTATGGGACTAATTCGATTTGGTAGTATTTGGAGAATCATTAAAAAGATTAATCACAATGGCTTTCGAAGATTTGGTTATAAAATATGAGCTGCCCAGATTCAATTTCTTTAGATTTCTTCAAATTAGGGAGTATATTTTTAAAAGCACTACTCTTATTATTAACTCCTCCATGTCAGTTATAGGGAAGATTTTGCTGAATCCCCCATCGTGTAAGCAGATTTCTATTTTTTGACACTCTTTGCTCTTTGGAGCTTAGAAGATTATGGGAGGGGGAGCTTCAATTGACCATTACAGAGGAGGTATGGGAACTGGTCTGGAGTCAGGCAAATAAGATCTCTATTTGCAATAGGGCCAAAGCCATTCAGTTTAGGATTGTGCATAGATTACATATCACACCCCTTCTTAAAAGTAAGTTTGACTCAAGCAATTCACCGTTATGTGGTAAATGTAAGGTGGAGGTGGGAGATTATACCCATTTATTGTGGAACTGTCCTGTAATTAGAGTTTATTGGTCAAAAGGTATTGTTTGTATGAGCCATATGTTTGGACTTGAGCTACAGTTGGACCCATTGTCTTTGATTTTAGTTCTTCCAGTTGGACACTTGCGGAACAAATTCAACGTTTATTTGATAATTTAGCCTTTGCTGCCAGAAAAAATATATTGTTAACTTGGGTCAGTGACAAACCCCCCTCTTTGAAAGGATGGCACAAGATTATTAAGGAAATGATTCCTTTGGAATTTTTAACTTGTCTTATTCATATGTCTACTGAAGCTTTTCCTCAAGTTTGGACTCCATACTTGGATTATATTGATGTCTCTTTAAGCAATATTTTGAGTTTTGGTATGCAATAATGCATTCATTGTAAAAGATGGGTATTGTTTGTTTGTTTGTTTGTTGTATGTTGATTGTTGAAATGTTCATAAAAAAGATGCAATAAAAAAAGATTAATCAGGAGTGAGACCACGACGAGGGAATGAAAACAGAGCTGTAGAAAGTCTTCGGGTTTGAGCTGTTTGTTCATCACATGACAGCCCCATACGCTTAACAAATGCAGTCTGAGATAGAGATTAACACTTCAGCTCATTCACTCATGTGCTTTATTATGGGGTAAGATTAAAGAATTAACTTTTTTACTGAATTCTGAGAATTGTCTTGTAAAATAGTTAAAATTAACCAAACAACATTAATATTAGTTATTTTAAGCTTGAACTGATCAAAATCTGAACTGTTTTGGTGCAAATAGTTGCATTTACATTATGAATCGGCAGAATTTTATTTCAGTTATGTGCATTTTTTTACAACGTTACACTGCTTCAAAGCTTGACACAATACTGATATAAAAAACACAAAAATATATATAAAATATAAATATAATATAAATATATAAGATATATATAAAAATTATCAGGCATTTTACATGGTAATACATGGTATTATTGCAAATATTGGCAATTCTTATTAGATTTGCAATAACACCAAGAAATACAAACAATACACAAAGGAAATACATACACATAATATACACAGTACAAATGTGTGAAACATTACAAAGTGAAAGAGAATGAAAGATAACTGAGAAATAAAACAGTAGAGGCTATAGGACTATAATTATATTGTTATAGTTTAAGATTAATAATAACAATTTACAGAACCCTAAACTAAGTTAAATGTCAACAGCCTCCCATTTAGCAAGCCAACAGCTCTGCTGTGATGCTGCTGATTTCTTTTATCAACTAGTTCCTTCAGAAAAAGTCTAAACCTAAGTCCTAAAAGCTTCTTCACTGAACAGCCAATTTCAGGTGTATTTTGAATTTCCATTTTACACACATGATGATGTATTTATTTATCTGTGGTGAACAGTCATACTGTAGATGTGCAGCCATAAAACACAGTGTGTTCAGTGTGATGGTGTGGGGATGTGTTGGACACGAGCATGAGGATCATGTTTAAGCACTGAATGTATATCACTCACTCATGTTCAGTGTTCTGCTGTTCCATCATCATGTCTATAACAGCCAAATAACATTTGACTGAAATGTCATCAGACATGAACACAATTTACCTTCTAATTTACCTTCAAACATTTTATGACAAAGCAAATGTTCTTGGTTTTTGGTTAACTGTAATAATAACTCTGATTAACTGATTCCAGGAAACAATTTTGCTTCTTTGTACTGGTTTCAAAGGTACAATTTTCAGTTCAACAGAAAAATATTTCTGTGTAGATATTCATAACATAATCTGGATTAATATCAGTGTTTGTCCATCTGATGTTGTTCAGGAGACTCAGCAGTTGTTTGGTTTACCAGCTGAAGCTCTTGAATTTTCCATCATCAGTGTTTGACTTATTTCAAATACTGTAAAAACTAAAGAAAAAGATCAGACATAATTCACTGTCACAAAAATATTTTTTTTAGATAAAATAAATAATAACATGTCAATAACTTACTGTAACTTCTCCAGTTTACATTTTGGATTCTTCTGAAGATCAGAGAGCAGCTTCACTGCAGAGTCTCCTGGTTTATTACGGCTCAGATCCAGTTCTCTCAGGTGTGAGGGGTTTGATCTCAGAGCTGAAGCCAGAGCATCACAACCTTCCTCTCCAATACTGCAGCCCCACAGCCTGCAGAGAGTGAAGAACATGAATGAACTCTGATATTTCTGTGTAAACATTAGTGGGTTTTTTTACCTCAATGTACAAAATTCCTGTTGTTTCTGCATATCTGCATTAGCATGACTTTATTCGAACCAACACTACACTTAAGCCTATAATGCAGTAATGTACAAAAACAAAAATATATCACATTACAAAAGACCAACTAATAAAATACAAAACCTAATTATGATACACAATGATCTATAAATCTGCTTATCATTGGTTGCTGAATTTCAATTGCGCATCATGTATTTTCATATTCTGTTTCTCATTGACTGGCAATCGCTGCTGTAATGAATTAATGTTTTCAATTAGAATAATCAAACACTTTTTTTCTTTACAGATGCAGGGTTGAATATTAAATAGGACTTATTGCTGTATTAAAACCCCATCAAAAACCCCACCTGAGCTCTAGGCCCAACTTTCTCATCTTTCTTCTCTATCTTCTATTTCATATCTATAAGGTAACAGTCTCCACATACACAGTTCATTGTTTACATTATCTACCATTTTATGCATTTTCATTGTAACCATATCATGTATAACCTCATTCAGTAATGTTAATAAATTCTGTCACATGAACTATGTACTAACTAGTTTTGATTTAGTTAATAATTAAAAGCTACCTAGTGCAAAACAATATATTATAACAACAGGATGAAAAAGGGTGAAAATTGACAGAAAATACCATTTTGCGGTTAGCATTTTTCTAGTCATTTTAGCATTTTGAAACCAAACTTACACAGATATCAGTGTTTTTACATAACACACAAACTATCCAATAATAATTTAATACTCACCGTAGTTTCTCCAGTTTACAGTGTGAATCCTCCAGTACAGCAGAGAGCAGCTTCACTCCTGAGTCTCCTGGTTTATTACGGCTCAGATTCAGTTCTCTCAGGTGTGAGGGGTTTGATCTCAGAGCTGAAGCCAGAGCAGCACAACCTTCCTCTCCAATACTGCAGTCATACAGCCTGCAGAGAGTGAACATGAATTTCTTGTGGAACCTTTAGGATGAGTGTGATGTGACAAAAAATGTATCAAGCTCCTGTTGTGTATGTGAGCATTACTTTACTCTCATACACTGCTTGATGATTTGAGTCTGTATATGACACATTAAGACCAACTGAAAACTACAAAACAAGTTGCGATACACAATCATTTATTTTTCTCTTTAATTTCTATCACTTGAACACACAGTCACTAAAATGACAATCCGCTTGGTTGCTAAATCTTAAACAAGCATCATATATTCTCATAATATATTTCAGCTGCTGTAATGAGTTAAAGTTTCCTTCTGAGAACTCAACACTGTCTAGTTTGACGCTATGAGGAACACCTTCAGTCTGACCAGCTTCTGAATCTATTCATGCTAGACAACTTTGGCTGCTGTATTTTTTACAAACCAAACAGTCACAAAGCTATTCAGAGCACAAGGGACATAAATAGAGCAAAAATGGGCCAGTACTTCTGACAGGAGAGCATGTTACACAGAAACAAAACAAAAGCCATGTGTTCAACAAAAACACAACACACAGAATAGCAACTTTAGATTAAGAATGAGCCACGGCCTTTTATCTCACAACTCCAAGTCCATTTCTCCAGCCTAATTCAAACATTTTATAATGGAAAATGTTTTGGAATTTGATCTTAAACATCTATCTAGAAGTCTTGGGAACTTGTATCATTGTATAATAATTAAAAACACTGAATTAAAGTGTGTGAATCAAAAAGCAGGTTATTGTACATTTCTAGAGTGATGTCACATACTTCAGGAGCATCATGTGTCAGTTCTCTGCTACAACACCACAGCTGTAGTACATATCAATCACCAGTGAGAGATGCACACAGTCCAGATTCACTGTCTAGTCCACAAGCTTCTGGTTTGGAGCAGAAACACTTTCTGTCTTTATATGAGACTCATGTTTTAGGGATTCTGAACACAGGCATTGATCTCCTGTCAAGAACGTCACACTCTGTGTAGATGCACTTGCCCACCAATGACTCAATGTTCTGCTCTGTACATCTCACCCACTTCATCTGACACACCCTCAATACACACACACACACTCTAATAACTAATGTATAAATGTTTCCCTGCATTCACCTGTGAGCTGTTAGAATCAAGCAAAACACAATCTAAAATGCAAAAATATACATAAAACAACAAAATCTTATCAGCTTTCAATCGATTATGTGTTTATTCTCTCTCTTGTTCACACGTTGCATAATGTTTTTTTTACCTAAAATCACATCACATTCAGATTTGTTAAAGAATCTCAAGTGTGCATCATATTTTCATATTCTGTTCAGATAGACTACAGCTGCTAAAATGAGTTTTCAATCAAAATCATTATTATTTTTTACAGCATTTCTACATAACACAAAGCTATTTAACAATATAATAACTCACAGTAGTTTCTCCAGTTTACAGTGTGAATCCTCCAGTACAGCAGAAAGTAGCTTCACTCCTGAGTCTCCTGGTTTATTACAGCCCAGATTCAGTTCTCTCAGGTGTGAGGGGTTTGATCTCAGAGCTGAAACCAGAGCAGCACAACCTTCCTCTCCAATATTGCAGCCCCACAGCCTGCAGAGAGTGCAGAACATGAATATTTCTTAACTTTCTGTGTAAACTTTAGAATGAGTGTTTGTGCGCCTTAAAACTCTATTGTCTAACTATCTTGGATTAAAGGAATACAAACAATAAGTGACATAAGCAGAAACAAGACATTTATTAAAGAAAAAAAACTCAAATGTCAACACAAAATCTAAGAAACAGACAGGGCTGCTTCTCATTTTTTCTTAGGTTCAAAATGAGGCTAAAACAATTAAAAACTAAAACTTGATAACAAATGCCAAAACTTATTTTGATGCATAATCTACCTAGTCTTGATAATCACAAATACACAACACAATCTTTAATGAAGACCCATATCAGAGTGTTTGTTAGTTTCAACAAACTAACATGTGAGTCATGTGATCAATAACAAAGGCTCACTTTCTGTTTGATCACATGCAAACTCCTTTGTCGGCTTTCTGTCATTCCCACTGATACACAAGCACGATCACTGCCAATCTATAAACACATTTAATAACCAGCTGTTCCCATCACAACATAGCCATCATTCACATTTTAATCCCCATCAGATGTGATGTGCTCCCACCAAATCAAGGGGCAAGAAACACAAGGGTGTCATGACCCTGTCGATGACACACAATTATCTTTTTTATTAAAATTTTCTGTCTTTCAAACACTCACTGCAGAAATTTCAGAATAATTTACACATTATTCTGAATAATTTAATTTAATAATTTAATTTAAAAATCAGAATTATTTACACATACAATTTTTTCATTTACCAGACATTTTTATCCAAAGCAATTTACAAAAAGAGGATGGAAGCATTTAACACTTTGCCATAAGCACTGATAGTAAATATATAACCAACAATTCAATTTTAAAATCCTCTTTACAAAAATCACAGTTTCTTCACAATTACATAAAACACATTTAACAATATTATAACTCACTCTAGTTTCTCCAGTTTACAGTGTGAATCCTCCAGTACAGCAGAGAGCAGCTTCACTCCTGAGTCTCCTGGTTTATTCCGGCTCAGATTCAGTTCTCTCAGGTGTGAGGGGTTTGATCTCAGAGCTGAAGCCAAAGCAGCACAACCTTCCTCTCTAATACTGCAGCCATACAGCCTGCAGAGAGTGAAGAACATAAATGATCTCAGAAAATTCATCATCCTCTTGTTGTGTTTCTGTTAGCATTACTTCACTCTCACACACAGCTTGATGATTTGAGTCTATATGTACAAAATCACACAACACATTACAAGAAGATCCACTGAAAAACTACAAAACAAAATTATGATAAACAATCATCTATAAATGTGTTTTTCTTTTTTCTGTTCTCTCTTTTTTAAAAACACACTGCAGAATGTGTTTTTCTCACTAAGATCACATTCAGATTTGTTGCTGACCTTCAGTTGTGAATCATGTTCATGTACTGGTGTAGATGGTAAAGCTTGTCACAATGTGTCATTTTTGACATGGTTGACCTGAGTTTGAATCCGCCTTGCTGAGCTTTCTTTTTTCTCCCTTTTCAAATGTCATATCATATCGGAAAGTCATTTATTTTTAATGTAAATTAAGAACATAATTGAAATAAAGTATCGGGTGTGGTTAGGGTTGGTGTAGGGAGGGCTTACATTGTCCTGAAAAGGTCGCATCTATTTAATAATTAGAATTTAAATTATCATTCGCACACAATATGTTATTATTGTTTACTGTTTCGTAATGTAGTAAAATACTGAGGTGCAGATAATTGCCACTATTTGCAATAAGTATAAATAGCAGAAAATCCTGCTATTTTAACAGTGTAAATAGCATTAACCTTCTATCAGATTCAAATTTTATTTCTCACATACGTCTTCATACAGAGTACGACATGCAGTGAAATGCTTTTACCGACAGTCCACTCTTAAAAATATAATGTATGTAAAAGTAACAATTAAAGATAAAAGATAAAAATAGAGATAATTTATGGTAATAAAAAACGATATTGTATAATGTATAAAGTGTAAAAGTGTGCTATTAACACAAAGTGTAAATAGCATCTACCTTCTATTTACACTTGGTGCAAAGAAAATACTTTGGTGTAAATAGAAGGTAGATGCTAATTACACTTGGTGCAAATAGCTGCTACCTAATTTTAATAAAACTTGTTTTCATCAAAGATATCAGTGTTTCTCCTTACATGTAAAATAAAAAAAAAATTACCCTAGTTTCTCCAGTGTACAGTGTGAATCCTCCAGTACAGCAGAGAGCAGCTTCACTCCTGAGTCTCCTGGTTTATTATTGTTCAGATTCAGTTCTATCAGGTGTGAGGGGTTGGATCTCAGAGCTGAAGCCAGAGCAGCACAACCTTCCTCTCCAATACTGCAGTTATACAGCCTGCAGAGAGTGAAGAACATGAATGATCTCTGAATATTTACACAAACTTTAGAATAAGTGTTTGTGTGCCTTGAAAAAAAACTCTATCATCCTCTTGTTGTGTTTCTGTTAGCATTACTTCACTCTCACACACAGCTTGATGATTTGAGTGTATAAGTACAAAATCACACAACACACTACAAAAAGATCCACTGAAAAACTAAAACTAAATTATGATAAACAAGCATCTGTAAGTTTATTTACAGCTCACTCTTTTTTGAACACACAGTGCAAAATGTGTTTTTGGTCTAAGATCACATTCAGATTTGTTAGTGTGAATCATGTTTTTTCATATTCTGTTTCTCATTGACTGATAATAGCTGCTGTATTGAGTAAATTTTTTTATTGGAATAATTATATATATAAACTACTCAGACAATATTATTTCTCACTCTAGTTTCTCCAGTTTACAGTGTGAATCCTCCAGTACAGCAGAGAGCAGCTTCACTCCTGAGTCTCCTGGTTTATTACAGTTCAGATTCAGTTCTCTCAGGTGTGAGGGGTTTGATCTCAGAGCTGAAGCCAGAGCAGCACAACCTTCCTCTGTAATACCTGAACTGGAAAGGCTGCAGGGAATATATAGAAACAACAATTAACTTCTGAACAATTCTTAAAACTTAAAAGCTGATGAGTAATAAGTGTTTAACTGTTCAGTGTAACCAGAGTCCTTTAATATATTAACAGGTGTTTTAACAATGCCTCAAAACTGTGAAAATCTCAGGGTTATGTTTAGTTTTATTGTTCTTTTTGTTCATGTGTCATTGGTTTCCTTTTAAATTAGGCTGGTCACACACCTCAAGAGTTAAACACAGATCTGTGGCTTGATTGGTGCAACAACCAAATAATTCTCAGTTGTGTTACGTCATTATTTTACTCCTAATCGACGCAAAGCTTCCCTGATATTAAACATATTGAGGGCTAAGAGCCAAAAGGGCATGAGTAACATCTTGGTCAAAATTTATTTATATATATCACCTGAAACTCTTTATGAACTCTGTCTACTAACAAAATGAAAGAAGTAAAATTATTAGAGTTAACAAAAAACAAAGGTCTAAAGTTAGAGCCAGAAGGATGTTCATTTACCTTTTGGCACTGAGAAATGTATTATGGGAAGTTCTGAAGACGGCACATAAGTCAAAATGGCTGATAGTAAATATAAGACTAGAAAAGGCTGCCACAAAAAAAAGTGATGTTTAATACTGAAGGGGTATTGTCACAGTTATTTTAAACACCAGAAATTAGTAATGAGGATAACTCCACAGTTATCTTTCAGCCTTTAGCTGGCTATTAACTAGTTAGTAAACCATGCCTATTTTAGGCATGTTGGTTTGATCACTGTTTAGTTATAAGGCAGTTAAAGGGGGGATTCTGTAGATCAATACAGAAACAGTTTATATGTGTATCCATTGTGGTCATTATGAATGTGTTCCACATTCTTGAAGTTTGGAAACAGGAGACAAGAGATTCACAATTGGGCCTAAAAGTTGAACTAATCTCAGCCTGGGATCAGTGCACTGAAAAAAAACTTGGTCACACTTGTGCACAAATGGCAGTATCCCCTGCTCCTATCTGGTCATTTATAAGTCTTTGAAGGTTTCTAAATCAAACTGAGATGTAATGCATAGTAGCAATGAAACAACTAGTAGATTACATTCAGTTTTTAATATTTATTATTATGTTATATACCCATATGTTATATGCAAATGAAATTAAAACCTTGAAATTTAAAAATGTAAAAAATAATTTTTTGACTAAAAGATTACTATTATTAGTAGTATTATTATTCTTTAAGTATTGTTTCAACTGTCTGTGTCAATAAATGATTATATTAGTCAAACATCTCTTTGTTGTAAGAAACTACTTGAAATTTTCCACAGCTAAAATACTCACACAGCTTTTCTAGAAGCTTTGACCACTGGCAGCAGCCTCAGAAGACATTCTTCTGATGGATCATATTTACTCAGGTTAAACTCATCCAGCTCCTCTTCTGAGTTCAGCAACACAAACACCAGAGCTGACCACTGAGCAGGAGACAGTTTCACTCCAGGGAGACGACTGTCACCTGTTCTTCTTACATATGTTTGGACTTCCTGCACTAGAGAATTATCATTCAGTTCATTCACACAGTGAAACAGGTTGATGGATTTTTCTGGAGAGGGATTTTCCCTGATCTTCTCTTTAATGTAAGCAACTGCTTTCTGACTGCTGTTAGCAGTGTTTACTGTCTTTCTCATGAAGTCTTTTAAGAGTGTTTGATTAGACTTCAGTGTGAGACCTAGAAGGAATCTGAGGTAAAGGTCCCAGTGTCCGTTCTCACTCTGTAAGGCCTTGTCCACTTCTTGCTTC
>JBAJNP010012410.1:0-13444 GCA_036877545.1 Yasuhikotakia modesta | reverse complement strand
CAGATTCATATTTATAATTAGATCTTTACTTATTTTAGCTTTCCATGTTACTCTAATGTTCAGGTAATATAACAGCAGTCAGTATATATATTGGGCTACAGAGGCCCTGTTAACAACACACCTGTGAAACTAATTTGTCATTTCTTATCTCTCAACATCTGACTATTTCTTGTTCTCTCTCAATCACTCTCTCTCTTACACAGTTTTTTAAAGCATCTTGCCAGTCCAGGCCTCAGTAAATCAGTGTCCCACATTTCAAACTGAACTGACCCTGGTTATTTATATTTACATGAATTTGGCAGACACTTTAATTCAAAGCAACTTGCGTTGTGCTTGTACATTTTAAAAGTTCATGCATTACCTGGGAATTAAGCTTGTGCTTTTTGTGTCGCTAGCTGCATTTGAGCTACAGAAAAGATTATCAAATGAAGACAAGGAAACAGAAATGAAAACTAGATTTGATAGCATCATATTTAGCATTTGTCTACGTTGGTTGACGTCAACAAGTGTTGAAAAGTTCCAAATTATTTCTATCTGTCTCTTTCCCGAACGCACAGGGAGGCGTTTATTTTGGATTTTAATGTTTATTTTTGATTTTTTTGTGAGTACCTTTCCCGACTTTGCTTTGTTCAATGAAAACCATTGACATTTTAAATAATTCAGGCCAGATACGCAGCTTGCTTTGAAACAGCGCCTGATCTTTAAATACTTTTTCCTCTGATTTTAATGACACAAAACGACACAAAAGAAAATCAAATTAAATTTCCACGAAGGATGGCAGAGCTAGGCTAGCGCTCTGTAAGCGCTTCACTGGAGAGGTGTCTACATGCGCGTTCCGGTCTGTTTGAAAATTGCCTTTGGAGCGCAGAGGCCTTGAACCATCCCACAGCGATGTTTTACCCTTCCTCACACAGCTAAACCTGAAAGGTCAGTCTTTTGTCTTCGCAGGGTCTGTCAGATTGCTGTCTTTTCTCATATGTGAAATCGCTGTAATGCTGTGAGTCAGTCAATACAGGTATCAGTGATAATGGAAAGAGATTGATTTTTAATGTTTCTCTGCCCTTTGGAATGAAACTGAGACTTATCTTACCATATCGGTAATCCATGCGACATAATTAAAATGCATACACAGTGAATTAACCAGCGATGGTTACTCTTGCATAACAAGAGTACATAGTTATTCATCACAATTTTAGTTAGGTTAGTGTTTAGGTCAGCTCAAGAGGATATAATGTTATAATTAGACAAGACAAGATAAGTTCAATCACAGCTGACTTTAATTTACAGTCAATGAAATCTGACAGGAGGTATTCATGGAAGTCAAATGCTGTAATTTGTGTACCTCTTTGCCTTCTTTCCATTGGCACAATGTTAGTGTGACAATTTGTCATATTTGGTCAGTCATGGCACATGGAGCCATGATTTGAACCGTAAACTGCTTTGGCACTATGTGGGGCTGGACAATTTCCAGACATCACTCATTGTTTTTTCGCTGATTGATTACTACTACAAACAAGTCTGATTTGTGAGCCTTGCATTCTGGTACTTTTTTTTTAACTATGGTACACGAAAATCTGTTTTAAACCATCAGATCACTTAAATCTTGTATTTACACCCACCTAATATATTTAAAGCTAATTGTGATCTTGTAAGAAGATTATTTTACAATCCGTTAATACACACGAAATACAAAGGTTTAGCGTGGGTGAACAGAGAAAGTGAGTGATTAAACTAAATTATCCCTCTTACTGCAATTTGCACATTGCTTTTTAGTAAGATTACTGACAGCATGAAAACTCTTCAGACCAAAGCTAAAAATTAAGGTGATTAATGTGCCATATTTTGTTTGTCTTTAATTTTATCAACCAACTATTTCAGTAACTGAAAAGCCTTAGGAAGGAGATGTTGTGAACCAAAATAATTATTTTGAATTTGATTTTGTGTGTAGTTATTGTTCTGTACAGTCTTGTGAATTGTACAATAACAAGCAAGATCTATAATCCAAGTAGATCTATAACAACTGGAGAAAGCAGGCATCATTGTTTTATCTTTGGCATCCTGAAATCTGCCATCATTGCTCATGGGTGGTTCTTGTTCAGCCAATCACTTGAGCCACAAATGTCATGTGACTAATAACTGTGGGACTGCAGGAATGATGTCATGACAACACTGATGACATCAGAACAACACACACACCTAAGCCCTTTACTGGTGAGTGTCATTGGCTATGAAATGCTGCAGACAGAACACAAATAAATACCTTTCTATTTAGCAGCGAACAGGGAGGGACGAAATGTTTTCCAGCCTAAAAACTTCTCCAGCTCCTGCAACAGCACAGCTGGTCAAGCTGTAATACAGGTTGCTGTAGACACCTCCAGCTGGGCATTATTAAACAGCCTAACATTTCACTAGACAAGAGAGCAGTGGGGAGAATCATATCACATGTCTAGAGGTTGGAAAAGTGTCACAACATATCTATGGCAACCAATCCCTGTACCTCCTAAAAATACCTCAGTTAATTTGATTTTTAAATATGGTTTAATAGGACATGCATGCTATGATTGGTCCAAATCCATTCACGTCTGTGTGCCTGAATAAAATGCTCAATAATTCATTATGGATTATATTTCAATTTCAATATTAGAAATGAGACATTATAAATGAAGTATCAGGCAATTATAAGTCAACCATAACATTTAAACCCAAACTAAATTCAAGCAAGGCAGAGCAATAGTGGTCTGACTGGCCACAGTTTGGTCCAGAGGTTTTATGTCTGGTCATGCTGATGCTGTGGATAGTGGAATCGTACATATTTCATTATACAATTCCAGTATTTTGTTGCATCTAGGCATGGAATGGGATTTTACAGAACTTGTCTGCACAAAGCAGACAAGAAAACATGAATTGGAAATTTCACGCCCTCTTTAAACTCAGTCTCATAGAAACAGATTATATGTGCACAGCATTCTGGGAAAAATGTAGCAAGTGCCCTAATTTTTGCTTTAGCTGAACAAATGATTTCGGGCATCCATGTATATCAAAGCTTTTTTTGGAATTTTGTTTCTTTCATACTAAGTCTTTGCAGTGGGAAGAGTTGACCTGATCCGGTCAAACCCAGTTCATGTGTTTACTGAAACTGAACACTTAAGAACCGGACCTTGCTGAGGCGTTGGCATTGTGCTGTCAGCCCAGGGGAACAATTTTATTGTTCAGAGGTTATAGCTCATGAGACCTGGTGGGGTTCTCAGTTTGGTTTCATTTACAGTAAACAGAAATAGACACAAATGAGGCTGTTACTAATGTACAGTATGGTAAAAGTATAGAGCTTTATGGTTTATGTAGATTGCATACCTTGAAAATGAGAAATGTTCATATTGAAATCTCTGAATATTGATGGCAGATCTTGGTACATTGATCACAGTTTAGCACATGAGGTCTCACCTGAAGTCATATGTGATTAGAAAGACATTTTCCCTGGAGAGAAATGTAAGAAAACGGAAACTTCATCTCTTCATCTCTATTAGAACTCCATTTAATCTCTTTAAAGTCTTAAATACTACACCATTATACTGGTCAATAAAAGCACTACTATAATGAATGCACTGTGCAGGAAACAGTAATAGCTTTGCATATTTATTGCATTATTCCACCTGGTTCTGTGGAAGGTTTGGTTTTATGCAGATGAAAAGGTTATAAAATGGTGATTTTCATTTGGCCAACTGTTGTTTACATTCACATTCTGCTTTTTGTCTCTGGTTGCAGTGACCACAATCTCGAACAACCAGACCTGCAAATAGATTACTGCTTACTAGACCAAGAAAGTTATCCAGTCTTGTATGCCATATGCATCAGACAGGTTATGAATGGACCGCAGACAGTCTGTTGGTGTGCCGAGGCTGAGACTGCATTGGCCACGACATCAGTATGCCTGGATATTAGCAAGCTGCCAACTGCTTGCAAGCAAATCTATCTGATTCAAAAAACCAAAGTGCCTGAGGACTTGATATAAAATTTTAACCAAATGGTATGGAGACAAAAAAATACTGACATTTTTCGTTAGAGAGGAGTAATGCTGTTTTCCTCTATAATATTTCATACCGTGTTTCCCTTTTTATCTCTTTTCTCCTTCTTTTTGTCCTCATTCATATTTAATGTAAAATTGACATCACAAAGACGCTCAGGCAAAGCAGGAAATATATAGAAGACATTAAGTCCCATGTACCAGTACAGGAGAGAGAGAGAGAGAGAGAGAGAGAGAGTAGGTTGGGTAGAGCAGGGCTAGTTGGCACACAGGGTAAGTTGTACAGGCGCTTTTATTGGCAAAATTATAACATTATAAGACTTTAGGACATATGGCTATACATAAATTATCATTCATAAATAAACCTACCATGAAATATCTTTTCTGGGGTAAACAGTTTAAAAAGCCTGCTCTCCATTAAATATATAAAATATAAAATACATTGATCATTAATGTAAAACATATATTTATAAACTACCTCAGTACGTTTTAAAGCATTTCAAACATCCATATGCCAAAATGCATCTTCTGACAACAAGCTGAGTTGTTTTTGTCTCATATATGGGGGCTACAATTTCCATTCCTTGTAGCATTATATCATTTTGAAAGCACATAAAATTGCCCTGTAAAGCCATTAGCTCTCCACAGAAAGCTCAGCCCAGCAGTCTCTAATGGAAGATGAAGACTGATTGGTCCTCCTGGGCTGGCTGAAGCCCAGTCTTCCTCCATCTGATCTTTACCTCTGCATATACATCCATACTGAGCTATAGCAGCGGCTTGTGAAACTCAGCACTTTCCATTTTAATGACCAGGGCTCAGCACTTCTTCATTACAGAGGCAGATCAGTCTCATATAATTCAAAGCCGACCGCAGAGACATGCTGGGTGGGTAGGGAGGGTCTCTCTAATGAGGTTGCGTGCACCCGTGTGGCTGCTTCTCTGCTTGTCATGTGCTGTTACTCAAAGCTGTCTTTATTCTGAACAATCAGTTTTTCGGCAAGCATCACCATTCATGTGTGCAGATCGTTTTTGTCAGATCCTCACATCCAACCGTCTCCTCTTCAAGTGGGAACGCGGTTTATCTCCATTCCTCACACGGCACGCTTCTAATCAGAATTATGCGATCGCTGGCAACAAGAAGTCAAAGAGAGCGGCATGCGATTACAAGCCTGTTTGTCTGACAGCCTGATTCTCATTAGAACACTTTTTTGTGGTCTCTCTTGTATAAGAGCTGCCAAAACAGCTGTATCAAAAGAGGGCACAGCATAATTATCAACCCGTGACAGTAATGACCAATTTATTCCCCGTCCCCTTGCGTGAGACGAGCAGATCGCTCGGTTATCTGGCGACGGAGCCATTCGTATCTCCAGCCCGACTCAATTTACTGACCTCTTAGAGGTCTGCTCTGGACGAGCCCAACTCCATTGGATAATGAATAAGTTGAGCAGAGCAGATACGGCTATTTTTTCTCTATCTGTCTTTTACAGCACAAACCCTTCATCAGTTTCCCAGACATCACACAGTGGGAGTTTTAGAGGCAGGATGTATTCCAGCATGATTTATTTATTTGGCAGGTGTTGCTCTGCTATCACAGAGGTTCGTATGACTGTGCTTTGGTTGTTGATGCTTTCTCTGACATAAAGGTTCGGCTGAGTGCAGCGCGGGATACGCTGGCAAAGCCCTTTGTTGAAAGTGTTTGACTGCGCTCTGCATAACTTATTTATGATTTATATTCAGGACAATGACGAAAAAATCACTGCACATTATATTTATTTATTTATCCTTTGTGCGCTGCTGTGCGGGTCTTTCTGAAATGGCGAAGAGCAGATTTTCTGATGCGTTCCAAAAATCTGGTGTTTTGTAACTTGGAACACATGATTGATGTGATGTATATAAATGTTTATTATAAAATAGAGGTACAGCACACTAAAGCTGTTGCCAGTGGGAGATTTTGGCTCACAAATATTTGTGATTAACAATGTTTTGATCGTTGTGTGCCTGTGTTTATTTGGAACGCTTGCAGGATGGAACAAGTGACACAAAAATGTGCATGTTGTGGCATTTTTGTGTTTTATCAAAACTTCCTTATTTGCAAGACAATATGTGACTGGAGTTTATAGGGCATAATAAGTGTGGTTTTTGCAAATATTTGCCATTGGCATAAGCACAACAACAGCATACAAACCTGGAGAAAACATTGAGCCACATTTTCTATTTCAGGATTCTATTGTCATCTACTGTATGTCAAACATCCAATAATTCATCATTCGTTCACAATAGCTTCAGCTCCTCCAACATCCTGTAACTGCCATGCAAAATGAATTTACCCGCCATGGTATAAGTTTAAGTCATCTTCCTGTTTCCTTTTTCCTTTTTCCTGTAGCTATGAGGGGCTGGAAAAGAAGCTGAGGGAGGTTTTCACAGAGAGGACGGGAATTTTGCGACAACTTTCCAAAACATCAAAGGAGTTGGACAGCATAAAGGGTAACCTGCAGGTATGACCTTCTCCTCCTCCACAGGGCTGGCTGGTGTGATTTATGTTGCTTTGAAAATGTGACTAACCTATAGTGCATCTTTGTTACATTATTTAATTCTTGCAGATGGGGGCAGATTTTTTATCACTTGTGTGAGGGCACTCAAGTAAGAGGTGCCTCAAATTCAATTTGTAGGCACGCTAAGCTGGTGCACTAGCTGTAATGCTATTTATGACGTCTCTCTGATATGTTTACTTCTACCTTGTGTTGTTTTGCAATTTACATTTTGTTGACTTTTCCCCTTTATGATTCAGATGTAGCACTTTTTTGTAGTTCAAAGGAATGTTGAATTTATTTTGGGGCAGAAGTTTTCTGTTACGATTTTGTGTGCTTGTGAATTTTCAGTCTGACTTTGAAAACTCTGACATGTAATCCTGGGGACATTTGTGCGACAATAAATTTAATGAAAAACAGACCCAAAGTTTAGATGAATCAATCTATAAATGCATCTGGTTTCTTTCAGGCTCAGCTCAGATCAATTCTAGATTCTTCTAAATTCTTTTAACTAAAGCTCTTCAGTTTCCACATACTCAAGAAGAATGAACATAATTTAATTCTCACAAATTATAAATTATAATTCAGACACATTGGTAATTAGTACACTGAACACATAATAGCATTTATTTACATTAATTAGACACTTTTATCCAAAGCAAACTTGAAGACAGTGAACATTGAATTTAATGTATACATTTTTATCACTCTTGCATCCCCTGGGATCAAACCCACAAACTCTGCAGTGCTAACGCAATGCTCTACCAGTTGAGCTACAGAAAGGCTGGGTAATAGCAATAGTAATATTAAACTAATGGTTTAACCAATAATTTTACATGCACCTGTAAAGAACAAAGCTGCATTAGTGCAGCTGGCAAGCAAACCTGTACAGCAATACTGGCACATATGGAGGCTGATTAGCCACAGAAAGAATGAATTATTCCAGGCAAATCCATTTTAGGCTTCTGGCAACTGATCCAGTCAATCAAACACTTGATTGCCTTGTCCAATGGCAGTCAACCAGGCACCAGTCCCTGGGATAAACCATACGCTCCATGTGCATTAAACCTAATTTGTAGAACGATTTATTGTTCTGCCCAAGTGTTGTGAGTTTTAATGGATGAGGACAAAACAGCATAAATAAACCTGTCAGAAATCGCTCGACGGTTGATACACTGAGCTTCTTTTGCGCTTTGTTTGAAGAAATAAATCTCTAAATTGGGTCATCATGATGTTAACGCAGTGTCTTTAAATCATCTCATGCATTAAAATTCTATGAGTCACTCTGTGAATGTGTAAATCGCTTCTCTCTTGCAATTCCTGCATGGAAGTGCATAGAAATGGCCAAGTAAGTTTAACGGCTCTGTCAGGACATGACGTGGCAGCTCTGCTCTGGTATGCAAGAGAATCAGAACCTCGGGGGGCCTCGCTGCTGGATTGCAGCCGGACTTGCTGGGTCCGCGCCAGGCTGTAAGATCCCTGGTGTTAAAATCAGAGATCCTAGATGGATAAATTGTAAAACCACACCTAGCCATAAACTTTTTAACATGGTCGGTAATGTATGGGTGACCAGTTAAGCATTTGGTGGAGCAGATTCACTGTCCATACTGTTTATTTTTATAATGAGATCTCCCCAGAGTATCGCTCATCATCATTAAACTTCGCCTGATGGAGCCTGTAGTCTTGGCAGAGCAGTGCAAGTTTGTGCCGGCAGATCCCTGCCAGCTTGGCCTGGACAGACACTGCAATGCCAATCTCAATACAGCTCAACAGCTGCACACATGGTCATCCATTGACAGAGCTTTGCTGCTGTTACTCACTGAAAACACTAAAGGGAAAACAAAGTGAGGCTGAGACAGAGCAACTGTAATGGCAAATACATGTCATGTCCTGAAGTTCATTTTGATGGGGATTCCAAGGGCTGTTGTTTTGGGTGCTTCCCTCCCCAAGATCTGTGCTGAGCAAAATTGTTTCTGAAGCATTTTACAAACAACAATTCAATATAATCAAAAACGAATTAGATTTCAGTACATTATATGTCACTAGATTCCACATGAAATGGAGGTTGCACAGGTAAATAATTTATAATGAATATAATAAATAAATATATTTCTTAAAAAATGTATTTTGTATGCTTGATTTTATGATGATTTGCACTTTTGAATGACATTTTCATTAACATTAAACATTTTTAAATATTTTAAGTAATTTGCCAGGTTAATTAATATTTTGCAATGTATATGTCAAATGTTTGGTATGCAAAGATTGTAGTGTAATATTTTGTGTTTTGACATTTTGAGTTATTGTTGTACTGTATGTGGTCATATGAGAAATAACATTCCTCTATCCTCAATCCAGCCCTGCCCGGTTGTGATCTGGAACCTCTCTGTTCCCCCGCCCTTCCCCATCCTCCCAGAAATTACATAAAGGTTTGCTTGTACATGTTTTAGCCTCCGGCTGAGAAAGCATTTTTTATAATGTATCGTAAAGTTGCCGTTGCCTGATAGGTAATCAATGAGTAATCTTGTAATCCATACAAATCTGATTACATGTATGTGATTCCAAAAAGTTGGTTTTTGTAAACTGATTACAAAACCCTGATTCCATGTAATCTGTTGTTACCCAACAGTATTATTTATTTAAGTTCTATATGCCTCCATTAGTTGGTGTAATTAATCAACATGTCATCTCCACGCATCAGCATGCAGATTTCATACAGCTCCACTTGTCATTTGCTCCAGATGCCTTCAAATCAATTAGCATCATGCTGGACAGCATAGCATGCATTAATGTGTAGATGTTAGAAAACACTCTGTTACTTGTTATTGGTAACGACTCACAGAGAGAGTCTCATAACTAATAATATGATAATCACTTAAACAATCATTTAGAAATTAGATGTAACAGTAGGCTAAGTTTAAAAAAACATACAGTATTAACAATGGTCAAAAAAAACAGCATGTAATGCCAAAATATGTGATATTGTTTCTCCTCTGACAGTGAGAAGCTCATCCATACATTTGTCACATCCAGACTTTACTACTGCTATAGTGTTTTGGCCGGTTTACCAAAGAGCTCAATCAAACACTTCAGAACACAGCTGCAGGAATGCTGACTCGTGTTAAAATGAAGAATTGCATTACTCTGGCACTTAATCCCTGAACTGGGTACTGGTGTCTAACAGAACTGAATTCAAGATCCTCTTTATCATTTCAAATGTCTTCATTGTGTTTCTCCCACATGCCTTCACTCTTTGATTACTATATAAACTCAGATTTCATAGATCATCCAATTCCAACCTGCCGAAGTGGACGGCCACTTTTCTGCAATTTGTAAACACTGTGTTAAAAGTTACTGTATAAATAAATGTCTTTACTTATGGTCCATGACCAGGGTCATAGCTATATAATACTTTGTATTGCTCTGAGCATCAATATTACTTTGTTTCCCTCCCTCTTGCCCCAGGAGCTACATCTCTGCCCATGACTGAGATGTCTATTGATTGTGGATAAAAATGAAAACACATATCTGATTTATTCACTTTTTTATGACCATTAACAACGAGCAATTGTCGTTCACATAAATATTAAAAAACTTTGTCGAAATATGAAGCATAATAGTGGTATAAATCTGCACAAGAAGGTTTAAATATCTATTTCCTGTCCTTTCACGGTTTGATGTTCCATTATTTATGTTTGTAAGTGCGGCAATAGAAGAAAATGGAAATGAGGCTTTAATGAGAATTAGTGAGATTTCCTCTCACTGATTGTGCTGATGTTTCTCAGAAGAGAGAAACAGATGCCTTTGACCTGCCCCATAAAGCAGCACTTTTCAACATGGCTCTGGGCTTTGCAGGCTTACAGAAATAAATCAGCTTTACAGAACGTGGTCATATCTTTACACATGAAATCTGACGGTGCCTGACAGTATCTGTCATGTCGAATCCTGATAAACAACTCCAACACACAAATATATAATATCATAAAGCTTTGCAACCTTACTGTTTCTTCTCGATAGACTCTGAAGAATAATGACGCTGTGCCCAAGAAGGATGTGCAGAGAATCTTGGAGCTCAGTCACAAGCAAAGGTAAGCAAACGTTTTTTATGCTTCATATTTTCTACAATTGCTACAGCTCTGCTATTAAATTCAAAGTCACTGTGTCATTTAAGCCGCTGGTCTGAGTCACTGTATGGAGCCTCCTAATGTTTTAACACAAAAAACTATGATTAAAAAGTAATACCATTAGACGGATATTATGTTTGTATGTTCCAGCCATTCAGGCAGTTGTTTATCAAAAACTAAACGACACGAAGTATAAAACACAGCTTTACTTGTAACTTAAGGTAATTTAAGGACAAGGATCTCAGCTTGTGCAGTTTTTCATTTAACTGGGTGAAATGAACTATGCAGGAGAGAAAGATCTGTGTTCTTTAATTAATTCTCATTCTCACACCAGCATCAGTAATTAGAGACTGTTAGCAACTGTTTACACATACATGGCTATAGACAGATGTTCCACTGTTTGTTGTATACATCTAAAGCTCTTTTGCTGTTTCATAAGCAACAGGGTTCTTTAACACAGTGTTTACCACAGAACTGTGTAGGTTTAAATCAGATTGAGTTGTCAAGGGTTCTTGGGGTTAAAGAACTCTTCTCTTCAGAATACTCTTGGTGGCATTATGGCGGCCGATTGGATCCATCAACGATCAGCCATGTTGACTGCAGAGAGTTAGTGACAGAATTCAATTTCCCCCAGTGTCAGGTGTATGTAATGGCTTCTATTTTTAACCCCAATCAACAGAAGACAGATATTGAAATTCAGGGCAGATGTGGTGAGGTTTCTGACCTTCACTCTCTTGATTAAAATGACAATATAAGAACGGCGTGGAAAAAAATGAGCAGACCATCCCGCGGACATTGGTGATTGTAAAGGCAAGCCAGTGACATTGGACTGTGCTTCATTTCGCCTTGTGAAACGACACATGGTGAAGTTTCTTGAAGGTGCAGAATAGTTATATCAGATTATTGCTGGGACAAATTGTTTGGACTGTTTAGATGTTGATATAAAGAGCCATCTGCTGGATAAGCAATAAGAAGCAAGACTCTAGCATCTCACCAAACTAAAAATAAAACTATAAAATGTGGCTGCAAGCAGCAATTAATGGTATCCAACAAGTGAAAGATACCATCGTAAAAAAATAGATAAAACGGACATTACGGCCCCGTCCCAAATGACAAACTTGATGAGGACTCATGGCCTTTGCTTGCATGTGTCTGTGAGGTCTGCCAGACAGTGGTGGATCTCATTTGTGATTTTATGATTCAGAAGGGCACCATTTGGGGCCATTCACTGCCCTTTTGCAAAGCCTGCTTTGGTCTGGACTCCACAGTGGACTTCAACCCAGCAGTCTGCAGTATTCTGTATTCAGACACTGAAATGTGGACCTGGAGCACTGCAATGTTGGAGGAGGGGAGCTGGGGTGGGTAGTTGGTCTGAAATGGAAAGTCAATTAAAAGCTCCTGATTTTCTTGTTTTCTGGGGTACCATTTATCAGAAGACTCTTATATGCCTGATAGGGTTTGAGTATTTTGTTGTGATCTGGAATCATGCAGTTTGACACTGACACATGTCACTTCACATTACTTGTCAGTTGCTTCCAAGAAATTGGTTCATTTAGCATGTGTGAACGAAACTGGAATGCTAAACCACAATACTTCTACCACTGCTATGACAAATACCGCTATTATTGTGCACATAAATCAATAACTACAAACATTTTTCTTTTTCAGAACCTGCATAGTTGTAGAGTGACTTTTGTTGGTCTTTCTCATTGAACTTTCAAAGATGAAATCTTAAAAGTCTCAGATCTGCCAAACCAGTGATTCAAAGGAAAAGGATTTAAAAAAATTGACCTACAAATTCAAATACTAAACAATATTTTAATGGTAAAACATATAGGCCCTTGAGGCAAATTTGTTTCACATAAGAAAAGGGGCTCTGCTAAAAGTATCTAACTCAAATAGGCTAGTAAGGTTGATGTTTTGAATATTGCACATTTAATCACTAGTTGCTAGGCAACCATACATCCCTTCCATCCCAGAATTACACAGAATGCAATTAGCCACAGACTCTTCATGCATGCACATTCACCACAGGGATAGAAAGTTAGAGATGTGTAAAGTAAGGAAGATAATAATAATAGGCCAGAAGACAGCAGTACGAATCAGGGGCTGGAGGGCCATTATGCCAGTGTCCCAGTGTCAACATGCTTAGCCCCCCCTTGACTCTAGATAGTCGCAGATCACCAAATAATTTTTAATTAGTCCAGATTTAGCAAGGCAGTGTGACTAAACTTTTGCACGCGCAATGCTGTGAAAGAGCTTTTGCCTAACTGATAGTTGCATCTTTAATTGCACATTTCTCTCACTGAATGGCTTTGTTTTATATAAAATGAAACTTCAGGTTAAAAAGAAAACACAAGGCATAGTTTTTTAAATCGTGAATTACAAATTATTGTAAATGTTTATACAAAAACTGTACATATATAGAAGAACATATACCTCCAAATATAGATGATTTAAAGATGGTTTTCTCAGAAGCGGTCAACCTGCCAAAATTTTTCCAGGGGTACCTCAGCCAAGACATTTCTAAAGATGACAAAAAACCTTCAAACAGCTTCATGAATCATCAGCTAACATTCGTCTTAAGCCAAGAGACTTGCCCTGCAAAAGATCAGGGCAAAATCACAAACCTTTCTCCAATGATCATGATTGCACCCAGATATCCAATCCAGTAATGATTCATGGTTAGATGATTCAAAATAAAACTGGAGCCAATCTTTAGGCAGTATGTTTATAGTGAATAGAGCGCTGCACTGTTAATATCATATCTAT
>JBAJNP010012409.1:0-13446 GCA_036877545.1 Yasuhikotakia modesta | reverse complement strand
CAGATTTTTTTTTCCTTTTACAAACCCCATGTATTCGTTTTCTTTCCTGTGTTGACTGATTTCCTATTAAAACAAGAAGTCTGGCTGACGCATATCAGGGTGTCACAGAGGTAAACCATGACTTGTCATTTGCTGGTGGTATTAGGGGGAGGAACATGTTGATTCTAGAGGGCGTCTGATTGGCCAAAATTTTAATATGAGTGATATTAGTATACAACTTAATTTTATATAAAGGATTTGTTAGGAAGGGTTCAGATGGGATGTATTCTTTTATACTTTCTTAGCTTAAACTTTAATTAATATTTTCAGTTCCTTTTGCAGACAGCATTGTAATGCCATGAACCCCATTTGTTTATATATTCCAGGCTGGTAGATGTAGCATCACAATCTGCATGTAAATATGCATAAGGGGAGCTGTCCTGGTTATTGGGTTTTGGCTCACGATACAGCCGTGGGGAAATCATACATGTGTCTGGTCTTGCTGTAAATATTTCAGTGAGTGTCAGAGAGCTGAGAGATGGCAGATGAGTGAGGGATGGTGCTTGGCAGACCTCAATACTCCACTTCACTGAAGATGTGAACTGTCAACTGTTCAACCTCACTGAGTGGATGTATAGCTGTGCTTTTGTGCGACGTATGTTTGATGTTGCAGCTGTGTTGCATTACATTTACCCTCAGGGATTAAACAAGTATCTGCCTCCCATCTACCTACATGTGAGAGAAGATGATTGGATGGTTAAGATGCCCTAATAGTCCCTAGAGAGTCTGGAAATATCTTTGAACGATGCAGAAAACCTCATATGCTGCATATATTGATTTTAAACTGTATGCCCTAAAAATAAGTTGTGGTGCATTCAAAGAAACATTTGCCTCTCTATCGCCATCTCTGTTTGAAACATGAAATTGCAGGTTACTTTGCATGGCTGTGATTGTATATATGACTGAACATATGTTGAGGTCAAATGAAGCCAAACTGACATAGTTGAAATTTAATGTAATATTAAGTAGCAGAAAAGTGGTTTTTAATAATTCTAAAGTTTCATTTAACAGATTGTGATAGAGTGCATTTATCAAGATGGTGGGTACTGTGTTTTGTACACTAAAAGTAGCAAAATTTGTTTAAAACTAATAATTAGTGCTACTTAGCTACTTTCAAGACATTCCAGAAATACCGTCTTTGTAGAACATTCCAAATCAGACACACTGTGGTTCTATGATGTCACGATGGTCCCTTAGAACACAGTAAGGCAGCACACTGGGTTTGGAACAGAGCTAATATATTGGTTGCCAGTTATTGTTCAGTCCTCTAACGTGGTTGTTTTTTCTTCTTCTCTTTCATGTTCCATCACTGGCTTTGTGGACTGTACCTCTCAGGTAAGACACTCTCTGACTTTCATCATTCCCCAAATAAGCTGCCATCTGTCTCTATAGAGCTCATTTTTTCTTCTCTCCACACATGCCCAGTTCCCCTCACATCACCATCAGCTGTAATTGCAGCCCTCATACCTTTTCAGACTTTCTTGCAAGATCAATCATGTCTTGAAGTTGGAGCAAGAAGCCGCCATAGAAACAGGAAGTGAGGGTACACAATACCCTGTGTTGTCGCACAGCGGTGCTTTATGTTCAGTATATACCTGTATATACCTTCAGTATATATACAGTATATGTCCAGTGTGGTGCGCTCTCATAATTCTCAATGGTGCAGTTATTAATTTTTATGATTTGTCATTGTGCGTGAACTAGGCATGTAGAAAACTGCATTTTTTTTAAATAACTTTTTGAGGCAATTTTGGTATTATGGAAGCCCTGAATAATAAGGCTGTTAAAATCTAAATTAAAAATTTTTAAAGCTGCAATCTATAACATTTCATTATTATAAACTTGACACAGGGAATCAGGGTCAGGTAATAAAATTGTGTTGAACACTATCCTGACTCAAAAACTGATATAACTGAATAACTTTTATAATTTTTAACTTAAAAACATTACAGATTGCAGCTTTAAATGTGTTAATTTTACTAGTTGAGTTTCTGGTTGACCTTGTGTCTAATCATGACGTCATTTTATTCTTGCAGTTTTATACAATGTGTTTTCCTTTGTCTGGCATTGTCACAAACTGGCATATGCACCTGTCACACCTGACAGAGAAAGACAATGAGAGAATAGCTGTGTCTGTTTCAAGTGCCTTCAAATGCAGTTTGGCTACCGTATGATAGGCTTACTGTGCAAACAGGCCCCTCTGTTTCTCCTAGCTGAGTATTTGTAAAACTCATCAGGGCTGTAGCTTCATCTGCTGGGTGGAGGAATCAATATTATGGTGATACGTAAAAGTATGTCCAATGAGACGCCACTCACTCCCAAACTCTAAAACACAGATGCGTGCTGACGCCTCCTTATGTTTTCCATTATTTCATTCCGAGACACATTGTTTTCATTGGTTACGTGCAGTAGATCATCAGAAAACGAAATGAAACTTGTGGTCTTTGGAGAAACGTCTCAGAAAAGTACCATTTGTCATGCTTATCTGAGAAGTTTGACATAAAAGGCAGTACTGAGGCACAAACAGCACAACAAACGCCATTGTGAGGAAGCTATGTGTCCATTTTTATGTAGGTGGGCCTGTGCTTTTAAGCTGTCCTTTCTAAGGACGTCCTTTATCATGTATATTAAATGCCAGGAGACAGTCAAAACAAGCCCTCTGTGTCTCATAAAACGGACGTGAGGGAGAGGCCCTTTCATCTGCTGGAGCCCGTCCCTTCCTGTAAATCTTCTAGCGCTTTTACTAGCACCTCCACAGCTAACGTTCTTAGGAGAACATTTTGAGAGTATTAGCCAATGTTCTAAGTAATTAAAACGTTCTTGTAGTAACACTAGTAGACCTTTTTGTTGCGTTTTATGTTACTGCAATGTTACTGTTATGTTATATTAACATTACAAAATAAACAGCATCCTTTACTTTGACGTTACCAAGTATTGTTACTGCAACGTTGGAATGTATAACTTTTAACTTTTTTTTTAACTTTTTATTACTTTTTGCAACGTTAGAGAAACTGTCTTACAATCTAAAAATTGTTGGCTGGGTCACTCTCAGGACTAAATGGGTCTTTCATTGGCTTCTGTCTCATGGGAGTGGGTGCTTGTCCTGGCCGGTGCTGAGTATGTATCCCAGCTGGCATAGCGAAGGCTGGGCCCAGACACTCATAATGAAACATAATGCAGAGGCCACAGTCTGCCAGAATTCTCTTCTTCATCCCCTCTCCCATTTGCCTGCTTTCCCGCCGTATGTACCCATTCTGCACCACACAAGTATCAGTTGGCTGCTAATATTTGTCTTTGTGCCATCTTCAAAGTAAAGGATGCTGTTTATTTTTTTCCCCTCAGCTGTTTTTTCTTGGCCTGGTGCTAACTCAGTGCTAGCAGGCCACTTCATTAAAACAGAGTGCCGTAGTGTCGGAGCCAAACACTGCAGCCTTTGTATTGGTTAATAGGATTGTTATGCCCCCGACCCTTCGTGGTTTAGAAACGTTTCAACTATTAATACTCCCAGAACCTTAAAGAGCCGTGGCTGGGAAAGTTCACCTAGCTGCTGTAGCATGCCTGGCTAATGCTAGTTTATATTTTAAACACCTTAATGTTTCTTCTAGCCCTGAAAAAATGGTTCGCGTTGACAACCCCAAATTGTTTTGTTTATTTTTTAAAGGTGAAATGTGTAATTTATGCTCTGCTGCAGTTTTTTGGACGTCAGCCTACGAACAACTTACGTACTCTTGTCTGCAATTAAAATGGGATGGGAATTACAGCCCTGTAATTACAGAGCAGGATATCTGTTTTATATAACCTTGACTGAATGATTGATGTACTCACTGACCTGCCTAAACAATGTTTTTTTTGTGCCCTCAAAAAATTCCTAATAAGGTCTCTGTGAAATCCAAGTTTCATGACTTATTCAATGACAAAGATTTGAGACCTTCACGAATAGCCTGAGTCCCCTTTCAATGACATAGACACGGAGCCTGTAACACTGCAAGAGGACACGTCTGAGTCACGGCTGACCTGTAAATGAATCTGATTGGTTGGTTTCTTAAAGGAACAGGTTACTCAAAAATGAACATTCTGACATTATTGTATATATAAGACATTATATTTTAATATACATTTGAACAGCATCATATAGCAAGAGCAGCGACAACGAGTGCGTTGTGCACACAAATATGTGTGTCTAGAAATAATTTATGACAGCCATTATATTTGCTCATATAATTTATATTTACCATGCATTTCCCGGTGCTACACTATAGTACAGGTTTTGTGTGGTCTGTTTTGTAGCAAAGAAAGCATACGTGAGCTTATAAAACTGTACTTTGGGTTCATGGCAATATACATTTATTCTCTGTCACACTGGCAGCTTGCTAGAAAGAGCTAAATCTTGTGAAATCTGCTCCCCTGAGATCACACAGGTCACACTGAAGCGGGTCAGTTAGGACCTGTCTGCTGTCAGCCAAACACCAAATAATTTCAAAATGTTGTCAGTCTTGACACGTTACTGACTGAGAAACACAACCTATCAGGGCTGACTTATTTCAGAAATCCGTTCCACTCTAAATTGTGGCTTTAAAAGGAACCCTATCTTATCAGTTTGCTCCCACTATTCGTATGTTTGTTTTTGCTGATGGTCTTCAGTGATAGGCTGTGTGTTTGACAGGTCAGGCTGACCACTGGTGTAGATGTTGTTCTCGGTAGATAGCGCACGAGAGGCTCCTCTGGACTAGGTCCAGAGTCCTCTGTCATAGGTTCTCTGAAGACACATTCAAGAGAAGCTTTTGATATGGTAAGGGAGAGAGAGAGAGAGAGATCCAGGAATGCAGATTTCATACTCATTCAGATAATGAGATTAGGAACATGCCATCTAAAGCAGGAATTCCAGTGATCTTGTTTCCACCCACAGGTCCAGGCTGATCTGCAAAGGTGCTCTATTTTATTACCCTTCTTCCATTAACTTATTAAAGGTTTAGAAATTACATAAAGGCTAAAGACATATTTGATGCAAATATTGAATTATCTTTTTTTCTAGTTCAGTTGTTCACTTGGATCATTTCAAGACAGAAAAGTTTCCAACTCTTTTCTATATCCTGTTTTCCTATAGGTGCAATTTGCAATTTGAATTTTTGAAATCAAATTAAGCCAAACTTACTGATGTGAATCAAGATCAATATATGTAGATTGTATCAATAATTAATATATATAATATGTAATATATCAATAATTGTTACAATCATTTTGGTAAACAAAAATAATATAGATTGCAACTTTAAATCGTTTTAAATTGTTTTAACACTTAAATGAAATATATGGAAAACAGATACATCCGTTGGTGTTTCACAAATGAAAATAACATTAAGTTAACATTTAGTTGTTTATTGGTTATATAACACTTGGAGAGCCAATTTTAGGCCATAGACCTCTTTGCATTTTAAATTTGCCTAAAGGACCCAAAAAGTGTTGTTCAGTGTGCCTGCACCTGTGTGCTGCTGTGTTTGTCTTTGTGTATATCGATTAATGTGTTGCTGTGCATGTAGGGCACACATCTGTCCCTTTGTGTGGGCGAGTCTGTGTTGTCTTGTGACTTTGGCTGGTGGGTGTTTTTGTCTGCTGCAGGTAACATGGGCACTTTAGGTGACAAGAGTCCATTCTGTCCAGTCACCCGTAATCACGGCTCTTGTTAAAGTCTACAAGATCCATTGTCCCACCCATTTTTCCTAGAAAGGTGTAATTATATCTGGAGAACACAGTTTTGCCATCCTGCATGGCATGTGCACAAGCTGTTACCCATTGTTTGAATTCCTGCCCCTCACGGACGACTTCCGCATCTTTAGATTCAGCTGCTATTTGTAACGTTAGCTCACTTTTGTCTTTTTCCATCTTGTCAGCGCAAGGTGGTCTGCAGTTACTTCAAAGCCGTGTGAGAGGGGCTTCACAAAGACTAGATGTCAGGAGGTGCTAGTCTTTGTGTGGGAGTGAATGTATAGAGGGGACCTGTGCAGACGTGCCAGTTTGATCTTGTATTAACCTGTTCTGCATTCCTCTCCGAGGAGCTGTGCGGTTTTCCCTGCGGAGCGGGGAAAGAATCCACAGCTCTGAGCTATACGTTTCCAGCCCTCACACTTTATTAGCCTGTTATGTGGGAACGTTCACTGGATAAACCAGATGTCTGCCACGTTTTCCTAAATTCCTGCTGTCATTATAAAGGTAGACGTTATCAGGTTTCGCTCTGCTTTGTGTCAGACTCTCCAAGGTATAAATAACAATCCGTGGCTCTTCCGTTCTGAGATCGATTCGGATTTGCAGTGTTCGCTGCATTTTGAAATCGATGTTCAGCTTTGAAATACGGTCCAAAAGTCGAATGTTGCATTAAAAAAACTATTTCTGCCAAATAAAGAGACAGAGACCATAAGCAAGACATACAGTGTATTGACATATTAATATTATACCCAGCACTGTATTCATCTAAAATCATTCATGATGATTTAATTGCATTAAATTATAATTCCATTATACTTTGGACTATATATACATTTCCAAACTGCAGCATATTTTGAAGTGTTCTCAGACTTTTAGAACCCAGTGCATTTGATAAATCCATGTTTATTTTGATGGCTGGTTGGTGCTGTGCTCAGCTCTGCTTTCCTTCATTTGCCATGTGTTTGTTTCCTTGCTATGTAAATCATCTTATGCGGTCAGTGCCGTATGTTGCACTGATTTGCACACTGCTGTTGTGTTGTATAGAGCTTTTCAGCACTTTAATGAGCCTCTCTGGTTGATTGTGTGTAGCTCTGAGTGGAGAGAGTCAAGCCCCTGTCCGTCCCTTCAGTCCCTATGGAAACATAAGTGGCCATTGTTTGCTGAGGGTGAATTTGTCGAATGCAAACTGGAGAGCAGCCCGAAATTCTGGGGCAAGTTGACCATGCATTCACAGTGGGAGAGCGGCCATTTCCTCTCTGTCTGTCCATCTCTTATTCTCTCCAAACTATTCTCTCTTTTTCCCTCTGTTCCCCAGTCACCGATTCAGCATTACTATTAATTGAATTAGCTGTGCTTGGGGACCAGGCTTCTGTGTGGGAATAATGGATCTCACTGTTTTCCTAAGAAAGAAACAATAACATTACCTCAGCGCTTACAGAAAGGAGTTAGAATACAACATTTCCTCCCCTGAATCTATACTGCGGACATTTATAATGATGAGAAAGATGGAGAGACAGGTTTTGGAGAGAACACATTGGAATATTTTAGCAGACTGGCATCAGGGTTTGTAAACCTTTAGAAGTTACATAAAGGATTTTTTAAGTACATAAAACTCAAGAAAAGGATTCTGGGTCTTGTCCAGCTATTTTTCCAGGCAGACCTTGAACCAAGAGTCTTAAAGGCATTCTCATGTTTCAAGCTTACTTAATAATAGTTGTTTTGTGAGGCACTTATAGTCGCCTCTCAACGTTGGCAAATTGGTAAATGAGATGATATTTTAACAGGTTTTGAATTTGTTTTAGATATATTTTTTTAACTTAATTGATTTCAGATTACAGCAGAAACTTCATTGTTTGAAACAATCTACATTGAAATCGGTTACCCTCAGTTGGCCTGTGGACAAATTTTTATGTTCTTTTTGGTTGCAAAGTTTGGAATGATGATGACATTTCAATATTTTGATGTCATTATACAATATAAGTTGTTTTTAGATGCTTTTTGATGGACTGTATCCTTTTGCACAGTTTCACACATTGTTTATGGTCTTTTATTGCTAGGATTGTGTCAATTAATCTCATCTGTGCCACATAAGCTCTGAGCCCGTTAAGTGCTTGTTATCTTAGCCTCATGCAGATGTGCTACTTGTTTGTGTCCACAGGACTTTTCTTCCATAAAAGGAAGTGCATTTGCGCAAGAAGGATGAAACATTTCTCGGCAGTGACATCCCGGGAGGTGTGAGTTATAGAGTTACTGTGGAGCTATAACATGCTTGCGTTTCCATTGAAAACAAATGAAGAGAAATGGTTGCATAGGCCAGTCTCTTAGAGTGCATTTGATAATTCCCAAGTTATTTACTTACAGCCCCGTCTATGACAGAACTGGTTTACTGATGAGCAAAAACGCAATTCATATTGTCAAGCGGTGGATTCTCTTGAACAGTCATATGAGGACGAGGCCTCATGGGTCAGAAAAGCTTTTCGTTGTCCAAGTCTTGCTGCATTTAATATAAAAAGTGGCAAACTGAAGTTGAACTCTAGCAGAGTATTGCAGTTGTATTTGAGTTTAAGTGCAGGTTCTGGACTGTGTCTTCATATTTAACATCCTTTCTAGAATTTTAGCTGTACTTCCCTTGTTATATTACATGACACACACACACACACACAATTTTATACTTTTATGATTATTATCTAAATAGGGACATCTATTACAGACTTCTATTTTTTATGCTCAGCTAGTTAAAAAAATGTATTTATATTTTTATACAATATTTTTATAGTCATTTTTACAGCTTTTTACAAATTGGGTTTTGCTTAGATTTGTCAGGTTTTGCTGCACTATATGGTTAGGCAAACACGTACGTGATCTGTATCTTTACTGTAATAATGGTACCAACTTATCAGCTTGTACAGCATCTTTGAGTTAATCTAGTCAATGTTTTAATTATGTTCTTATTGCATGTTTAAATATAATTAGAAAATAATCATGAAGCCTGTTTGATTAACGATGGAGAGGTTGGTTTGTCTGTGTCTTTTAAATCCTTGACATATCTGTTTGCACGACCTCGGTAGTGTGCTGTGAAAACAATCATTTTTATTCCTGGTTGTGTTTCATTAGTCTCTTATTCCCTGCATAATCATAACGCTGGTTATGTAATCATTCAGAGAGAGAAACGCTCTCGGCTCAAACAACATCTCTGAAAGTGAAACAAGTTTTTATCTTAGCAGTGGTGTAACACCACGCAAATACTGTAATCGCATGAAAGTGCAACAAAATACCATGTTATTGCCATGCATCTTTCATGCAACCGTTGTCATACATTTTATTGTTGGAAATACCATTTAAACACCAATAAAAGTAGTGTTTTTTTTGGAGCATATTATATTATGGTACTGTACATTCTGTAGAGGTATTGATCAAGAAAGCATTCCTAGCCTTTCACATTTTAAGAAGACGATAGTCTATCAAACATTGTTTGAATGTTGTAACCAAGCATCTGTTAAGTTAGTGTCTGTGTAATTATCTACTTAGTAACCTAGAAAATTGTGCTGGTGGATGGGCTCTCATAACTGTGAGTTATATTGGAGTTGTCAAGAGCTTGACTGATGGTGCTGTGGAACGGCAGAGCAAAAGTTCCTCTCCGGTCATCACTCAGTCTCTTCGTCCAATCACTGAGCAGAGCCATTTCTCATGATCATCACAGCAGCTCTATGAGCACTCCATTATTGCTCAGTAATTTATACTGCATTTAGCATTTCAGTGGGCATATTAGTCACTTGGTGATCTTTCTCCAAGGTACGTGAAATGGCACTTCAGTGCCTCTGCGATCTAAAAAGCTCTTCCATCATGGCCTTGTAAAACCACCTGGCCATCGGAGCTCAGAGCCTCCACTCAAATAGAGTTGGATTGAAAGTGAACAGAGAAACAGAGATAGCCGGACACAAAGAGGAAAGTTTGTATGCTGCACAGCTTCCAAAAGACTTAGCATTCTTAGATTTAGTATTCAAGCGCTATTATCTCTTACTTTTGAACTTCTAAGCAGCAGTGCTGACCTCAAAGGTGAGACGCAGACAGAGCAATGCATCCTGGGAATTGTGCCATGAGTCACTGCTTTCATTAGGTTAATGTAATGCTGAAACTGTGCTACTTATAATGACCCTTTGATCTGCCAGCAGGGTAAGGGTCTTAAGTTGGATTATATAAATAAAACCAAGGGAATATGTTAAGGGAAAGAGGAAGAGATACCGGCTAACAATCTCTGACAGTGCAGAAGCCCAGGAGAGTAAGAGCAGGGCTGAGTTCTCTCTGCTTGATTGGTTTTCTGTCTTCCAACCAGTGACTGAGGCTGAAGTCCGTATTTAATCTCCTTTCTTGCTGCCAGTGAGAACACTTAAAGCGATTGATTCTGAGGTGACCTCTATCAGACTGCATGCTGGGTGTTTTTCCATACAACAGTAACAGTAAAATGTGCCTTACGTTTCCAGATCTTGCTGGAAAATTAAGTAACATGGTGTGACAATAGATAGGCTTGCCCTGGTAAGGAAAGTTGCTTAAGAAAGTGATTTTAATTATTTATAAGTTACTAATTTATCAAACCGTGCCTGTCTATATTGATAAGCAACCTGAAAAAAAATATTCTTAAGGTTATAAAATGAGGACATGGCAACACTAAATGTGTCAGTACTGCAGTGTCTATGGGGGCTACTACATAATGGCATCATCACTAGTGCTGCATGTTGTATCATGAGCCCATCATAATTATTTCCTCATTAAACTAACTAGCATTTTACACTGTTTTCTTTTGAAGGAAATAAATAAGGTACAGACTTCATTCATTTCCCCTGAACTACAAGACATGACAGAATGATAAAGATTGATTGCAACCTTTTGAGGGGCCACATCATCTCTACGCAAATAAGAGGGAACCAGGAGGGGCTCTTAGCGCTAATCAGCTCTGATGAATAATAGCAAGGCAGTTTAATCATCCAGACCTGATCCTCATGCTTATGTATGGAATCTGGGGAGCTGATGATCTGAGGTGTCTTCAGCTTTGATGGACACCTTTAGCTTTGGATTTCAAAGGGGTTCATTATTTTGAGTGGCTTGTTACACTGAATAATGCAATCTGGAAAGATTGTTAAAGCTGCAATTCATAACTTTCATCCCTCTACTGCCATCTCTGTTTGAAACATGAAACTGACATTTCACAGGAACTCAGACCAGGCAGCTTAGATAATAAATCACTAGTATAAACTTACTGTTGGGAATCTGAGTAAAGTAAGGAGATTGTGTTGAACACTGATCTGTCATGTATATTTTAAAGCTAGCTGACAACTAGCTGATTTTTGTTAATTTTTATCCCAGAATGTTACAGATTTTTTCAGCCTTTTTAAGATTGCAATGCTTATCTGAGTATATGGCCTGAAATACCTTTAAGGTGTGTGTTTTTTTTTTAATGAAAAACATAATTTCAAGCAAAAAAGCCTTTGTATCCATTTGGGTAGTTACATGAATATTTTAACTAATGATGCCAAAAAATCATAAGTCAGAATTGTGAATCGATTTATTAAAATGGGCAGCTTTAACAATTGTACAAAAATAATCCAAGTAAGTTAATGGAGCTGTGATTTCCAATAAGCCAGTCATCTTCAGGCCAGTGTGTGATTGTCTGTGTATTGTCTGGAGTTGTGCTGATTCAGGCTCATTCGATGTCCTACTCCCCTGCTAGGACACTCGAACAGACCTGACACATTTATGTGCCATTTGATTGGGAAGATTAAAAGCTGTCTTGTGTAATAACAGGGGTTTAAAGCCATTAAATGAGTCTGTTTGGTTGGAGGCATGGAGATGCTTTCCCACAAGTGGATTCACCCTTGTTAGCACAGCGCATGAAAAATGATTAGCGTAATAAAATCCAGCCAGCAGGCGAGGAACGGGGGGGGTCTAAAGAATGCAGTGTCATTGCAAGACACCTGAAAAATCTGAGAAGGTTTAACGCTTGCATAACTCTGTAAAATCACATTGTGTGGCTGAAGAGATTTGGTGAATCATTTAGGAATAATTCAGAGGTCTGTTTTATTTATAATTATATCTGGTACATGCCCTAGAGGAACTTTTACTGATCTGTCTGCTAATGCAGGGTACGAATGAGAGATTTAGTCTGTCATTTCATTTTCTTCTACCTCGAGTTTTTCCATTAGTCTGTGCATACTAGTGTGTAATGAGATTTGTGAGGGGAGCCTGTGGGAGACCACATCTTCCCTGAATGCTCTGCGCCCTTTGACCTTTACGGACCCAAATGCCGCTCTCAGATCTTGCAGTCTTACTTTAAGGCGACGCTTCTGTGATGTAAATGGCCTACAGTACCTCTGACCTGACACTGCTCCAGTACTGTACAGCACTTACAATTTTTCACAGTTTGAATAGACAGGAGTGACTGAGTGTCCCGATATGTGGACGCTGTAGTAACTCTTGACTTTCCCATAGCAGCAGCTGCAGCAGTTGTGCTGATTCACTCGCTGTAAAGAGTGGGTGGCTGTTTACCCATCATTACTCAAAAGCGAGGACCTGCTGGGTTCCATCCCACTGAAAGCTTGTTGATAACCCTGCTGTCTATGTCAGCAGTTTCCCAGCTAACAGGAAACGTTCTCAGAACATTGGCTAAACGTTCTGGTATGCATCAAAAATTGGTCTTGCAGAACTGAATAATCGTTTGTATTATAGTATAATATATTATAAATATGTTGTTCTTAAGTTGTTAGTTTAATGTTTTAAAAATGTTACAATTTAGAAGGCTTAACCATCATTGTAATACTCGAGCAATAATGCTAATAAGGATTTGGGTTATGTCTAAATAAGGACATTTTTTACACTCCATGAGCATTCAAAATAATTTTTTAATCTTTTTTTGATCATTGGAAATGTTAGGAAAATGTTCCTAGAACCTAAATTTGTTAGCTGGGCTTTTCTCCCATGTAGATATGCTGTGATTTGCAGAGATTTCCACTGGAGGGCTTTCAGAAGCTCCATGTCAGCACCGCTGTTGAGTTTCTCTGCTTAACTCATGTAAATCAACCCTGATTCCTTCTCTGGCTGCTTCTAACAGCCCTCAGAGCTCCAACCGATTGATAGTTTCAAGGAAATCGAATTTGCACAGCAGCCTCACCAACATGATCACCAATCTTATATTAGCCTGCAGCGTGTCACATAGTTACATATCATTTGTGGCCAAATGGACAGATTTATGAGGATATAAAACATTTCACTTAGTTGAACTGATTAAAGCAAAGCTTTTCTTTTGCCTTGTAATAGAGTATTTAATTTGGCCACTCAGGCTAAATTAAACAAGACAGTCTTAAAATGATTGGGAATAAGAGAGCTGCATAGCGTGAAATTGCACTGTTGTGTGAAGATGTGCTTTGACTGAATGAGATCTTACGGCGTTTTTTCCTCACGTCATTTAGTTACACCCCTTGTCGGCTACCAGCACCAATGGTGACGGCCCTCACAGTTAATATATGTTGTGTTTCCTCGGGAAATGTTAAACGTAAGTTGCTTTTTTAAAGTTCAGCGTTCCGCGTTCAGCTTTTAATAGTTTGTGTTGAGTTTGTTTTGCTCTGTCTTCAGGTACCGTTTCAGAGTATTTGTTAAGTCCAGTTTAGAAGTGGTTAATGGTGTCTGGCTTATTATTTAATATACTTGTTTGTTGAA
>JBAJNP010012408.1:0-13447 GCA_036877545.1 Yasuhikotakia modesta | reverse complement strand
AAGAATAAAGTCAAATTTGTAAAAATATAACAGAATATTCTGAAACAGAATATTGTACAGATTGCTGTGAACCTCTACAGCAGAAACACACAATGCACAAGAAAATTTAACCATGTCATAAAACATTCTCAGGAAAAGCAGATAGACAGATGGTGTTTTAATCACTGAGGAGAGTCACATGACAGCTGCCTGACACCGTGTCTGCAAGATACAGGCAATGAATTCAGTTTCCAATACATTAGCATGTTAAAAATTCACACAGTAATATTGTAACACAGGTCTTTATACATGCAGGAATCTCATGTGCAGTACAACTAAAACCAAATAAATTGATCAGTCGTCAGTAGATGTTTGTGTCAGTGGACTTCAGTGGCTGTGACTTCAGGGGAAAGTGTCTGTATTTACTGGCTGAAGAGACATTGAGAGCTGCTGTGAATCAACAGTGAAGGTCAATTGATTGTAACGTGGGTCTCACAGCCTGTTAGAAACTCTTTCACTGACTCTCAGAAGAGTATCGACCGTCACGTCTGCGCAGAGGCTGGTCAGACAGTAGCAGTACTATATGAAGTATACTTAAAAATACAGCTTAAAATTACCTTCAGGTATATGCGTTTTTGTAAAGGTAGAAAGAACACTTATGTAACACTGAGGGGAACAAACTACATCAACTGAAAATCACCACATATGTCATTATATGTCTGCAGAAGATGAAAATGCTTTTTCTGAGGGCAAATCATAGCCTTCAAAACCTTTAGGACACATATACATCACTAAAGCAGCATAAATCTGTCCTTCAGCAGTAAACACTTACACTCTTTCTTCTGTTTGGACAGTTTTAAAGTTGTTGTTGGTTGGTTGGCAGTGACACTTTAATGAACTGTTCAGAATAAAAAGGTACGAGATGTCTGACAGGGCAGTTCTGCGCTCCAAACTTTAACTCAGACAGTCACGGTGTGTCAGATTAGCAGAAAAAAAGTGTCAGTTTGTTCACTTAGCTGTAACGTCACCTTAGGGCACAATTGTTCATTCTGAAGCCAGAGTTTTACACCTCTGTCAACCTGTGCAAATCTATTCAAGGTCAGAGACAAGGGCAGGGGAGTAAAATGGCTTCTATACAGGCGCCTGAAGTAGCCAAGGTCTCCTGGCAACAAAATCGCTTCACATTATACAGAAATACCCCGCAGCCTCTGGCTCTAAGAGAGGAACTCAAGTGCTGTGGTGAGACCGCTATTCGATAAAGAAAAGAAAATATTTTGCTTCTTTTGCAACGTGATCAAATTTCTGTCCAGTGTAGCAGATCGGAGGGGTTACTGTGAGAAAAAAGTGAAGAAAAAATAATAAACGGTCCTGCAGATAAGAGCTGCTGGAAAAATAGCTGGAAGTAATAATAATTCTGTGTGTTTATATAGAGATCAAATCTGAAGATATAGTTACAGCACAGCCTATAAAACCACCAGACTGAAGGGTTTGGAGGCCAACAAAATGAGCGCCTCAAAAATGAGATAAATCATCACCTGGATATATTCTTAGAGGTGACTGGTGTGTGTGTGTGTGTGTGTGTGTGTGTGTGTGTGTTTAACCACATTTAAACCAATTTGACCCAAAAGTAGGTAAAACCTAAAGGCCTTTTGAGGAGGTCTAAAAAACAAACAGTATGTCTACTTGGAAAAAAACACAAAACGCTACAGAAATTTAATGAAAAAGTTTTTTCCAAGTTTTTTATTGTAAAAATTCAGTTAGGGTTAGGTTATAGTTTTAATAACTTAGCTGTGCATATGACCAACAGAAGTCGAAGGAACGTCCACATTTAAACAGCCAAGTAAACGTGTGTGTGGAGCTGGTGTGAGGAGGTAAATGGTGGAGCTCTGAGATGATGTCAAAGCAGAATGAGGTAATTATTGTGACACTCATTAATGCTGGAAAAACAGTTTCTCTCCCACACACACTGACCAAACCCTGCTTTCTCAACTTCTAATGAGCTGGCAAACAATGTCTGCTGAAGTTTCACAGAAAGCGTTGTCTCCTGCGTCTGCTTCTAATTTCAACCCTCTTGTCCCAGATAAACAAGCAAAGTGGCCCCCGTACCTTCTCTGAGACCAGAGGAAGATGAAAACGCTTCATGATAAAAGCCAAAACTACAGCAAGAGGAAAATTGTCTGAACATTAGCGGGACACTTTGCTTGAATTGGCTTGAATCAAACTCAGTGGAGATGTGAATGTGTTATTTTGCAAAGGCGTTAATGAGATTTCCTTAAATAGATCTTTGAAGAACATTAAACTTAGACTTGGAAAACAGGCAACATCCTCTCTAATCATCTTCTCAGAAGCTCAGCACACATACTGATGAAGACGTCTCCACTGCCACACAACAAGACCTGAACGATTATAGCAAAATCACAAACACAACTAGCCAGCTAACAGTGTTAGGATACAACAACATTTATGTAATGTTTTTATTAGACAACAAAAACGGTACAGATGTTCTGTTTTTTAGATGTTGTATTATCGTTATTGTTTGATTGAACATTTTCTCTCTAATGTTTTTAAAACATTGCACTAACATCATAAGAATACTAATTTTGATATAATACATAGTTAAAAAATTATTGACCTAATTATTGAATTATTGATAAAATTACAAAACCTACTTACTACAAGAATGGTTTAAAGATGATTTACAGAATATTAGCCCACGTTCTGTTGTTAGCATAAACCTGGAGGCTGGAGCTGTTCTGAGTGCTGTTAGCCTGTTGCTATGTGGTTGCTATGTGGTTGCTGGGGCTAGCTGGGCTCCTTACTTAAAAACAAGTGGCATCTCTTCACAAAAACATTGAACATCAGCCCAAATGGTAAAAACTGAAATAAAAAGCAAAAAAAAGAGGTTTTATACATTCTGTATCACAAAGTTCAGGACAAGTTACACACCAAAGTTTAATACCTAATACTAAGGTTTGTTTAAATCCTAATAGCAAACACTACTGATAAGACATTAGTGTCTAGTGATGCTAGAGAAGACAGTGTTAGTTTCTCACCTGTCCATCATATAGGGGGCCTGAGGACCCCAAAGTGTCCAGAGCCCAGTTCTTCCTCGTGCTCTTAAAGTCTTCTTCAATGTATTCAGCACCAGATTCAATCCAGAGTTTGACAGCGTTTCAGGAATCCATTAGTTCCTCATGTTGTGCTATTTGTGGACGGTAGATAATGCAGCACATCCACCACAGACAGAAGCGTTTCCTCAGCAGCGAGGCGATCGCTTAATCCCCACACCTGAGCATTTCTGACTGCCTACGCTCTACGTCTCCAATCTCTCTCGCTCTCTCTCTCTCTTACTCTCTCTCACTTTCATCATTTCTATCTCAGTTTCTCTCCTCTATGTCTGAGTTCAGCCACTTTCTCGCTGATTATGTTGTCCAGGAAAGGATGTCCAGAGTCAAGGTGCCAAAAAAGCAACATCACCCGACATGAAACAGGAAGCGACATCACATATTGCGCCTCAGCTCTGTACTCAGCTGATAATGTCTACTATTCAATCTCTGCAACAGTTTTGTTCTCTCTCTCTCTCTCTCTCTCTCTCTCTCTCTCTCCATCTGTAACATACTTCACACTTCTCCAAGGTTTTCTTTTCACCAGCACAGCCAACAGAACCACAGTTGGACCCAGAACTCTGGCACCGCTGTCCTCAGTACTGCAGCACAGAATGACATGGAAAAAAAGGTCCAATGTTCTGTACAGGTGAAATCTAACTGCAGTGCATCATGGGAAATGCCTGTTATTCACTGTCATAAAGTCAGTGGTTAGGAGGGCTGGAAACATATGTTAAGGGAAGACATTTCAGCCCAGAATATATGAAGCACTTCATAAACTGAAGATATGCAAATGAGAGAGAAATGACCATCTGGCTGTCTGAACATTTTCAGTTACAGGGCGAGAAGAAAACGGCCCACAGGAAAGAGAAACACAAATGAGAACTCCTTAATATCTCAATAGTTTCATCTAGAGAGTAATGAGATAAACTGAGACCAGCGGCCTCACATTTCTCACAAGAGTCACAAACTGCTCAGATTCACCAAGATAACATCTGTACACAAAAATCAAAGACCTTTCCAATGTCCTTTCTTGTGTTTATTTGCACACATTCCTTAATAAAGAAAGTGGAACAAAAAATTACAACATGATATAACAGCTAATGGCACCATGAACCGGTTGAGCTACAGGAACAGAGTCAAGCTTTCCTCATAAAAATGTTACAGAAGTTGATTGTAGTGAAACCTACGGTTTTCATTTATATAGCCCAGATTGAGAGCACACAATTTTCACATTTTTAGACAGGCCAAGACATTAAATGACTAATGCAGTGGAGTCAGACGTACCCTGCAGACAGAACCTTATGAACTGAGAGGCAGGCACTCAAAACTCAACCTTCATCTCCCAAAACAAACACAAATAAACTCTGTAAGAACAGACATTTCTGATGAAATCCCACAGGCTGCATCAGCGGGGCTGTTCTCTGATTTTCCCGTCACTTCTAATACGTTCTGAGATTCAATCCCAAACACAGGAGCATGAAAGGGGCGGACCACAGCGTTCCCGCTGCCATACCTGTGCCTACGACACTAAACACAGCACCAGACACCCGGAGCTCCGACAGAACTCAACACAAATATCTGCTACATACAGTTTATAATCAGTCAGCATTACACCCGTATGGTTGAGATTAAAAGCGACTGGCTTGCGTAACGTCACCAGGTTGGTGGAAAACACAGAATGATAAACAAAAATGACAATTAAATTAAAAACAAGAGATAAGCCAGCTTCATATATATTAAACACAATGAGCCGTTTCAGCCAGAATCATTTGAATTTCTTCAAGTAAAAAAATAAAACTCAACAGCACAACATTACCTAAAAAGTATTCAAGGATATAAACTTCACAAATCTTTCTGTGATGCAAACATGTTTGACGCACTGTTTTCAACAAACTATATTTTGGACATCCGGTATTTAACACTGGCTGCCGGGTGACTTTTCCTTCAGCTGATATAAACTAAAGGTTTTTTCTAAACTCTGGCCTCAGAATACTAATTAAAACCCTCATTCAGTTCAGCGCTTGACTGGCAGGTTTTGGGCCTGAAAATTAATTGCTAATGTTTTAGCCAAACACAAAATCCCTTCAGCCAAATGAAGCCACGATCCTTTGATGTCTACAGATCTTCTGCTAATGAAGGCGTTTGCTTCAATAATGTATCTGGAATAAGTAATGAGCTATTATGAGCTAATTGAATGGGCTGAGAAGCATTTATTTTAGGATGTGAAGTTCGTCTAGGTTAATCTGAGAAGTCCCAAGAGAAACGATGTTTTTCCGAGCTCATTTTTAACTCAGAAACAATATTTCCCCCTCCTCTCTACTCTAGCTTTGCTGGAGCAGGAATACATTAAAAAAGCAAGACAAGATACGCTATTTTTTCTGAAAGTTTCTTAACAGGAAGTCATGACTTTGTTTCTCATTACAAGTATGTTATTTCTTGAATAACCTTTATCTCATCTGAAAGGCAGAGAATCAGAGCACAGAATATGTGAGCGTCTGTGTGTGTTTGTGCCAGTGACTGCAGGCTGCATGATGTTGCAAAAATAGAGCATAACTAGAGGATTCAGACCCGTGTAAATCCCTTCAGCTCTGACCCGTGGGGCGCTGCGCCGCTCGGAGGCGGCTTCAGCAGATAAGAGCTCCTCTCAGGCAGACCAGCTCAAGACGACGAGGCTGGACCATCAAACAACTCACAGAAGTTTGGAAGCGCTCATGCAAAAATAGATCGCTTTGAGGCAGGAGTCTGTTTCTGAGTCAGCGATGACAAGGCCATGGCTGAGAAAAAACTCAGGCCAGTTTCTTATTAAACAGAATGACATTTTTACCTACTGAAAACAGAAATAAAATTGAATCTTCTCCTTCACGTTCAATACAAATCTCAAATCCCACAGGTACCTCCTGTCTAACAGCAGCCAAACCAATGACTTCAAACAGCCTAAACAAATGACTTCCTGGTGCTGTGGAATTATGGGAATTGTAGGCTCTGAATATTCAGACTCTATTTACATTTAATGAGCTCAGCAAATGCAAAGAGGATCTAGGGAGACTAATCTTCAATCCGGACCTCTGCTAATCTCTGGAGGTCAATTTCATGCTTCTGAGTGATAATTCTGATAGTAATTACAGTCATTATCATCAGAATTATTACGGCTCTCATCAATGACTGTTATATTATTAACCTCTACGGTTAGGCGTGTCATTTAGCTGTAGTTTGATAGATACTAACTCACCGTGGGATCACAGGCTGCTGAGGTCCTGAAGAACCAATGGCTGGCCTGAGGAGTCAAATCTCATCAATTAAACACAAGACGATGCCGTAATTATCCTATAGAGGAAAATCAATGGCTTTCAGTCTGATTCATGAGTTAGACTCAGCAAACACAGAACCAAATTCTGCAGGTCATTTCACTAATTATTCTTCCAAACCCAGCTGATATTAGCGGTGCATTATAAGAATTACTGTACTGTATATAATCCTGTACTGCCTATAAATAATAATATTTATTGTTTTCAAACAGATTTCCTGAAAGGTCCTTTCCCCATATACTGCAACCAGACAAACAGAACGTCCCTCAATCTTACACCAACGGCTGAAATATATTGTGGAAACAGAAGCAAACGAGAATAATTGTGAATATAAAGTTGAATCTGTCAAACTCTTCAGCGCTGAAGCATCAGAACAGCAGATTATTAATGTCTCTGCTTTCATCATTTTCATAAATCTGGTGTCCAGGTGTCACTGTTTGACACCCCCCACACTCATCCTTACCCATAAATGGAGGATCATCAGATAATTGGGCTGAGGATGATAAAAAATGTTAACATTATATCATTATTTTTAACATTATGTATGTGAGTGGAACGTTTACAGATGTTAATGAGTAATGTTTTAAAATTCCTAGAAGTTAAAAATGAATGTAAAAATAAATAAAAGAAACATTCTTACAACATAAATTGTTGGCTGGTAACTGCACTGGGTGGACATAACAAGGACAAGCTCATTTAGAGAGAAAGTGTCATATCATACACACACATCTAAATATACCCACAGCAGCACCGGCTCTGTGGAAATGCCTTTAGAGACAGACGTCCCCTGAGCTGAATATTTATGGCATGTATCTGACTGCACTCTATAGACAGACACTAATGAAAGCATTCACTCTCCTCCAACCACAGCACCTCCTGCAGCACAATCGATCATCTGAGCGTGTGATGGGGGACGGCTGCGGCGTGTGATGCGAGGGTTTCTGAGGTGACCCTGCATGTTTAAAGGGCCACAGCAGAGCGAAACAGTGAGGAGGTGGGGGGGCAAACATAAAGCCACGAAGGCTAATGAACAAACCGACACGCAGCACTTGCTGAAAGCGGCAGGGGACATGCATGGGCGCTCGCATTATCTCATCTCTGTGGTACACGTCCCACACCCCTGCGTCTTTGCTTCTCATTCACACACGTGCAGCACATACCGGCAGCATCTGGAAGACAGATAAAGGATCAGAATACAGGGCAAAAAAAAAACAAATCTGGTTCTGTTTAGTATCGTTCCACTTCAGGGAATAAGTGAAAGGAAAGAACAGGATTACAGATGAACAGTGAGAGACAGGACTGTGTTTTTCTGAACAATACATAAATCTAAGCTGTTCTTACAGGGGGGTTCAGAAAGACCCCCCCCCCCATTACTCCCTCCCTGTGTGTCTGTCACACACACTCCTATCTAATTTGCACATGGCATTAGTTCACTCACTTCTAATGCTAACATATGTACACATACACACACACCACATACACACACATACACACACACACCACAAACACACACTCACACACACATGGGGGGGATGTGGAGGGCCCATGGCTTCCATTTTGCTCACCCAATAAACCAGGAACCAAACAGTTATACAACAGCAGAATCAGCAGGGGAAGAAGTCAGTTGTGATTATGGAGGGCAGAGGAAAAACAGGAAGGACATGAGCTGGAATTGAGTCTTTACTCGGATATCTGGAGAAACATTCCTGTGTGAACACACCTGCGACAAACACCTGGTCCAAACCCACAAACAGCTCCTACACTCTTCTAACCGGAGAACCTGGACCTCCTGCTGTAAATGCAAGAACCTCCACAGATGATCTCAACTGAAAATCAGGAAACAGCGAACAAATCTCCACATTCCTGTGGAGTCCAGATTTAAATAATGGATGATTCAGTGAATAAAGTGAAAGATAAAGATCCGCAGGAGCCTGTGATTTAGAACGGACACAACCAAAGCTTTAGATAAGAAACCACAAACACCATCAGGCTTTTTCCACTGTGCAAACATTACATTAGAAGAACGTTTCCATATGAGCCGGTTTAGGTCAACATCTCTTCACAGCAACACATAGATCTGGAGGAACAGACAAAAAGGAGTTGCTAGGAAAGAAGTTTTTTATTACAATAAAATTGTGCTTACTTGGAATAATTGATTAACTTCTTAAAATCTGAACAAAATGTTTTAATGAGATATATTAATGTAATAATTATTGTATAGTGAATAGAGTTAAACAGTGAAAAAGGCAGAAGTTTGTGCGTGGAAAAAAGGAGTGTTGCTATCCAGTTGCTAGAGGGTCTGAGTGGTTGTTGCTATGTGGTTGCTCAGGCATTGCTAGGTGGTTGCTAGAGTGATTAAGTGGTTGCTAGGTGTCTGGTTATTGGCCTTTCCATGACAGATTTAAATAAACGTGATTCTTGTCGGTAGCTGAAGATGAACTGAACATATTTCACAGTGTCAGGAAAGGTGTAAATTACAGACGTGTGGTTCAGTCTGACAGCGCTGACACATTTTAACTGAACGTATCCGGATGTTCAGGTCACGACACCTGTCCCATAAACCGCAGCTTCTCTCAGACGTGTTACGACATCTTTACATTTCAGGTGTGAGAACAGAGGAACGAGTGCAGGGGTGTGACACGGTCCTGTTTCAGACAAAGAGAAAAATGTGTGCCAGGTGTTTATACACACACACACACACACACTCACTCACTCACACACACACACACACACACACACACACACACACTCACTCACACACTCACACACAAACACACACACACTTTGGCAGGATAGTCCTTACCTGTCAAACTGCAGGTCATGACACATACATACAGAGAAACGGGCCGTCCTTCATGTAAACCTGCACAGTCTTTTAAAATTTATCACCTTCTTTTTTAACTGCTCAAGGATAGTTGACACTGTGTGCTGCATGAGGGCATGAGGGCCATAAATCACACACATCACTCTCTCCTGCCCCATCACCTCCCGAATGAGGAGCAACCGCCACATATGGAAAAATATGGACTCAACAGCAACACAAGCAGTGTGGAGGTCTGGTGGGATTTTCATCAGATGTTATACGGCGCTGAGCCGCAGCTTCAGAACAGAGCTGCTGACCTGCAGCGTGGAACCACTGATCAAGAACTTCCACATGTTCTTGTATCTCCAGCACGCTGGATATGAGGCCAGTTCATCACACTGAAGCTTTCTACCCTCTCTGCGATCTGAACGTTACAAAAATATTTACAGCCATTGAGCAATACATTTACAATAAGATCCACTCAGACGGATTAACAGCGTGTACTGCCAGCTCAACAATTTAATCTCCACACGAGACTCAATGTTATTCATCACAATTGTTTAGCCTACATTTAAAATGAAGCATCACATCTCAGGAACTGAGATGGTGCCAAATGGTTTCTACTGTAAATGTTTTGACCGTGTGAGATTTAAAACAGAACCCTGGAAGAACGAGACGAGAGAAAATGTTTCATGAATATTAACTATAAATGGAAAACAGAGTACGTGACAGTGATCTGACAGGACACATCAACTAACCAATCAGCTGCTGCTATAATCTAGACACAAATCCATCAGACTCTAAATATAATCTAAAACTCAATTAAAATGATTCACACAGAACTGAACCTGAAGTGTAGACTAACACTTTATGTGTCAGGACTGACACACAATATAACTATACAAGATTATAAAAACAAGCTCTAATAAATTGTGCACAATAAGATGAAGAATAAAGAGCATGTTGATCTGTGCACCCACTCACGCACACATACATACAGATCCTCTCTCTCTCCTACATATCAACTAGTGCAGCTTTCTCAGGTGTGATTTTAAGTGTGTAATATCACACAACCAGCACATCAAAGAGGAACGTTGTTTAAACTTGTGTGTTGAGGTAAGACAGCAGTTCTGTCACAATAGCTTCACAGTAAGTGTTTTACCTCCTCTCACCTGAGGAACCTGAAAACTGCTTCTCTATGATCAGAGAGGCTGGAATAAACATGGACTCTCACTGCAGAGGTTTCAGTCTGTGACAGTCTGCTTGAAAAACACTGAAGGTATGTTCCCTGAAGGCTGTATGGAAAACGTTTAGCTAGCCTTTATTATGGCAGCTGTTTTTTCCTGAATAATATATATAAAGAGACAGACACATCATCACCACAGCTGCAGCCTCTCATACAAATAACATCATGAAATTCAGTTGCAGAATAAGAGCTGATTTATGAGACGCTCTCACCAAAACGAGAGCTTTTGAGTTTGCGTGATACATCCATCTTCTCTTATCTTCCTCAGTTTCTCCAGCCCCCTTCAGCCCCAATAACACACCGTGATCTATGTCCTGCCCCTCTCACGCCCGCCGGGCGACAGAGACCAGAGGCTGAATCAATTTATTGGTGGGGGGATTTCTCAAAGTATGACATAACGGCCTTTTCAAAACACACACAAACAATCATGAGCAGCAGTTTGACTTTCACACAAGACCCCGTGGGTCACGTTACTCATCTTCCTTTCAAACAAACAGCCCTGAGAAAACCTGATGTGCGCCATGTCCGCTGGTCAGAGCTTCTCCTATGACAACATTACAGTGACAACACCTGCCAGCACCTCTGCGCCGGCCGGAGCGCATGTTTGCATGCGTGAGAAAGATCTTGTTGACAACAGACAGCTGTGAAGACGAGTGTGAGTGCAGGAGAACATGAGAGAACATGCAGCAGGTCTTCTGCTTGACTCTCTGTGCTGCAAGTTCTCAGATAATCACTATAAGGACAGACATAAAAATCATAATGATGCAAATATTAAAGTGATGAAGGTCAGCTTGTCCTTCTGATGTCATCATGCAAGGCTGTGAGGTCACATGACATCATACCCAGAGTCTTACCTGGCGAAGAACGACGCAGCCGCGGAGGTTCCGCTAGATGGTGCTGTGGTGGGGGGAGCTGCAGGGCTGCTGTATGCTGAAGGGCGGTCGGCGTTGTATCGGTTCAGCGCGGCCTCGGTTAGACCCTCCCTGTTGGCCTCTGACACCATCTGAGAGATCTGCGTGTGAGTAAAACGCATCTGCATGTGAGAAAACTCCTGACAGTGGCCAGTACAACATAACATAACAATTAAACAGAAGCGAGTGACTTTATTAACAAATAAGCATAATATAATTTAGCTAATGTTCTCAGTTTGCTAGTTTATGGCCCCTAAGACTCATTTTTTCCCAGACATGCTGAGAAAATAGTGAGAACATGTTGTATTCGTGTCCAAACTACCGTGGGGCGCGCGTGCGTCTCTGGCAAGCGTCTGGGGTCACGCGGTGGCAGCGAGTAAGTTTAGCAGCGGTTCTGTCAGAGCTTCAGATAAACGTGTTTAGCTTGAGTCATGAGAAACAGCTCTGATAATCACACTGCAATGGGCCTGTGGCACAACCGGCTTTCTTAAACAAGCACACAGACAGACTCACTCGGGGAGATTTGGAAATAATCTTGGCACCCTCCCCTGACCGGCTCTGTAAATAGACAGAGAGGACGCGTCTGTCGCTGCGGGTCTGTCCTTTCTCCCCAAATAAGGACATGCATGTCCCTGAGGACGACAGTGAAACAGCAGCTCTGTGTGTTTACCCAGAATGCTTTACAAGTGCAGACAAGTATCACCAAGATTAGTTTGATCAGACAGTGAGAAAATCCAGATGTGTGTGTGAGGGGGGTGCATTTGTACATTTACAGTCTGCTTGTAGATTTACTAATATTATTATGGCTTTGAAGTTTTGGTGTGTTATTTTTCCATATTCAGTATTTATGATGCTAAATGTTTGAATGTTGATGTTTTCCCCTCCAGGAATTGTTTGGGATCGGTGGGCATTTACACCCCAACCTGTAGTCTTCCCAAATAAAAGCAGAATTATCACATCATTGACATTCAGAGGCGTCTCCAGAGTTTAAGGTGTTAACTCTGTCTGGCTAGGGATGCGGTGGCAAAACTCACAGCTGCTGTAAATGACACTGATAGCACATGAATGATATATTTAGAAACGTTAAATGCATGTAACATGGATTTCCAGAGGATGTATTTGTACCTGACAACTGCTGCAGAGTGAAACAAATGGAATGAGATCTTGAGAATGGACACAAACCATTAATAATGTGATAGCAGCTAATAATGGACACAGTATTGATTTTCTGCCATCAAAAGGTCTTTATCAGTCATACAGATTTATAAAACCACGGACATAAATTAAACTAACCTTCAAAACGCTCTATAAGGCTTTGTATAAAGAATAATGTTGGCAGTTTCCAAGCATTCCCAAAGCAGTTTTTCCTGCCCGGCCCCCGCAGTCAGACAATTTATAGAAACAAACTACAAAAATGGGCATTTTGACATCAGTATCTATAAACACACAGTAACAAATGGCCGCCAGTGTTTAGACATAAATGTATATTCAGGGCTAACTTACTTATGGCCCCCCCTCGTAAGTGTGAACTCATCATGAGCCAATCATAACAGACTTCATTTTCATATCATGTTAAAGATACAGTGGCAAATATGGGCTGTTTATTCTATGGGAGAGGGTAAAAACACACAATGTGAAACTGAAGAGGGTGAACAATAAAACAATAAGAGGCTTCAGGGTAAAATGTTGCACAGATCTAGAGAATATGGAGCAACTGAATCTTTAAAGAATGTTTGTTTTCTCTGGGCTAAATGGCACTTCTGTGCTCAGGGTGACATTAAAAAGACTCAGAGCAATTTACAGCCAATCAGATCACGTGTGAAGTCAAGGATGATCTGCCATCTGTTGTGCAGGAATGAGAAAAAACATGAAATACTATCAGTGCCAACAAACTGACTGCAGCTCTCTGCCCACCCACCTGCTCAGCCCAGCATCTCCTCTCTTTACCTCAGCCCAGCATCTCCTCTCACTCCCTCAGCCCAGCATCTCCTTTCACTTCCTCAGCTCTCATCTCAATCATCTCTGACGTTTGTCCATCTACAGCCATCCTGCATCTTTCCTTCTTTTTCTCACATTCTCTGTCACAGATCTGCTAA